>VZQC01009815.1:54576-72098 GCA_009823505.1 Rhizomys pruinosus
TCCCAACTCACAATAGCCTCAAACAATAGAATTACCTAGGAACAAACCTAACAAAAGACACCAAAGGTCTGCATACAACCAAAAGTTTAAACCCTTATGAAGGACATTGAGGAAGACTCAGAAGATGGACAAACCTCCCATGCTAATAGGGTGGGAAAATTAACATATGTACAAATGTCCATTTTACCACAAAACTCGTGTACAGATTTAATGCACAACCCAATCTAAAATCCCCCAAGAGTTTCTTCAACAGGCTTGGGGAAAAAAAATAAAACTCAAAAATTTGGAAAACAAAAGACTCCGTATAGCCAACAACAACCCTGAGTGAAAAGAGCTATACAGGAGGGATTGCTACTAACCAGACTACAACTATACGACAGGGCTATAGTCCATAAAAACAGCCTGAAATACCTGGCATCACAAAAACAACAGATTTTTAGACCAATGGAGACAAAAAGCCGAAAATCCAAATCTGAGCACTACAATTTCAGGCCATCTCATATTGACAAGGGGGCCAAGAAACCACAATGGAAGAAAGACAGCATCTCAGCAAGTGGATAATGCGCAAAACTGGATCATCACTTGTAGAAGAAAGAATTAAAACCCCCTACTACTCTCACCGTGTAAAAAAGATCAATTCAAGATGGACAAAGACCTCAAGTGAAACCCAAACTCTGAGGTGATAGAAGAGAAACTTGGCAGCAGACTACAAAGACATAGCATAGGAAAAGACTTCCTAAATCAGACAGCAGCTGTGCAAGAATTAATGTGGAAAATTGACAATTTGGACCTCATTAAACTAAAACTACGGGACATTAAAAGAAACAGTCAAGGAGGAAGAGAAAACCCACAGATGGGAGGAAACCTTCACCATAGAGACATCTGACAAAGTATTGATTTCCAGGGTATATAAACTACTCAAAAAACAAATAAGACAAGGGCAGGGTGGTCGGCGAGCCTTAAATCCTAGACTCGGGAGGCAGAGGGCAGGTGGATCTTTGGAGTTCAAGGCAGCCTGGTCTACCAGAAGTGAGTTCCAGACAGCGTGGCTACAGGAGACCCCTGTCTTGGAAAGACAAAGAAAAAAAAACAACAACGAAGAAAAAATGACTACTCCAATAAATGGAGCACAAGAGCTGTAACAGTAGACCTTTAACAGTGAGGAATTAGAGATGGCTGAGAAACATCTTTAAAAAGTGTAGCGAACTAATATCAAGAATGCATTTTAAAAAAAAAAATAAAACCATTTTAGATATCTTCTAACCTCCATAACGACTGACTAGGATCAAGAAGCAAATGATTACAAGTGTCCCAACTCACAATAGCCTCAAACAATAGAATTACCTAGGAACAAACCTAACAAAAGACACCAAAGGTCTGCATACAACCAAAAGTTTAAACCCTTATGAAGGACATTGAGGAAGACTCAGAAGATGGACAAACCTCCCATGCTAATAGGAGGGGAAAATAAATATAGTTAAAAATGGTCCATCCACCAAACTCGTGTACAGATTTAATGCAAATCCCAACTAAAATCCCCCCAAGAGCTTCTTCAACAGGCTTGGAAAAAAAAAAAAAAAAAAAATTTGGAAAAACAAAAGACTCCGAATAGGCCAAAGCAACCCTGAGTGAAAAGAGCATACAGGGGGCATTGCTCTACCAGACCTCAACTATACGACAGGGCTATAGTCCATAAAAACAGCCTGAAATACCTGGCTCACAAAAAACAACCAGTTTGACCAATGGGAAAAAACTGAAGATCAAAACCTGACACATACAATTTCAGCCACCTCATATTGACAAAGGGGCCAAGAAGACACAATTGGAAGAAAGACAGCATCGTCAGTAAGTGGTAAATTCGCAAAACTGGATCATCACCTGTAGAAGAAGAAGTTAAACCCCTAACTCTCACCATGTAAAAAAAAGATCAATTCAAGATGGATCAAAAGACCTCAAGTGAAACCCAAACTCTGAGGTGATAGAAGAGAAACTTGGCAGCAGACTACAAAGACATAGCATAGGAAAAGACTTCCTAAATCAGACAGCAGCTGTGCAAGAATTAATGTGGAAAATTGACAATTTGGACCTCATTAAACTAAAACTACGGGACATTAAAAGAAACAGTCAAGGAGGAAGAGAAAACCCACAGATGGGAGGAAACCTTCACCATAGAGACATCTGACAAAGTATTGATTTCCAGGGTATATAAACTACTCAAAAAACAAAGTAAGTAAACTCGGCACGGTGGTGGGCGCACGCCTTAAAATCCGCAGACTCGGGAGGCAGAGGGAGGGGATCTCTGTGAGTTCAATGGCAGCCTGGTCCTCAGAAGCGAGTTCATAGACAGCTGGGCTTACAGGAGACCCTGTCTTGGGGAGGGGAAAGACAAAGAAAAAAAACAAAAAGAAGAAAATAAATGACCCACTCAATATAATGGAAGCAAAGAGCTAAACAGAGGGACATTTAACAGTGAGGAATTACGAGATGGTGAGAAACATCTTAAACAAGTGTCAACATAAAAAATTTTAAGGAAATGCATATGAAAAAAACCATTTTAAGATATCATCCTCATATCCATAAGACTGACTAGGATCAAGAAGCAAATGATTACAAGTGGGCTGGGAGGATAACTCCGCCCCCACAGCCACTAGATCTAATCAAGCCAAAGACCACACCTTTAATCCCAGCTGGGGGGATAACTCCAACCTCACAGCCACAAAGGCCAATCAAACCAAAGACAGCAGGACCAAACGATCAGCAATCAGCTCGCCAAGGCACCCAGTTCCTACCTGTCTCCCCCTCTTCCTGCCGCTGGGCTCAGGAGATCTCTTCTTCTTTGTTTTTTGAGTAGTTTATATACCCTGGAAATCAATTCTTTGTCAGATGTATCTATGGTGAAGGTTTCCTCCCAATCTGTGGGTTTTCTCTTCACTTCCTTGATTGTTTCTTTTAATGTACAGTAGCTTTTGAGTTTAATGATGTCCCAATTGTCAATTTTCCACATTAATTCTTGCACAGCTGCTGTCCGATTTAGGAAGTCTTTTCATGGTGTGAGTTTCCCTTAAATGGTTGCTTAAAGAGAAAGAGGAAACTATTATTTCTTAACAACAGGTCTCATATGACTTTAAATGACTTACAATCTCGTGTTTGGAGGCACGATCTTTCAGATTTTAAAGGCAATATAATGATTACTTATCTTTGGTTGTACTCTTCCTCCTGGGTGTCTAAGTCCATACAGTTAGCCCAGATTAACCATCTGTTGTTTTCTCAAGGTCAGTTGAGGATCTGGTCTTCAGAGACCACTCAGACCTTTCAGGGAGGAGAGGCTTCTGGCTCCTCTCAGTTTTTCATTTGCCAGTTCCATTCACACAAGGACAAAATCCATCTGCACGAGGACAAAGTCAGGTCTTTCTAGATTAGGCTTTCCTTTTTGAAGACTTTTCCTCTTTACAGACTGGGCACTGGCTACTGTCCCGTTAGTGGGTCTCCAAGACCTCCCTGCCCAGGAGGACTGGTGACTCACAATTGCAGGACATTTCAAGAGATGCCCCCAGATGTAGATCCCAGGATTGGTTGCCGGGGCAAGGAGCAAAGTTGTTCCTTAGGTCCCTCAGCCGAATTGGTATGGGCATTTAAATATGGTAGTTATCCACCCAGAAAGGCTAAGTTACACCAGGCTAACACCTTTAATTACTGTATAATATTCTAGATAAGGCTTGGATAAAAGTTCATGCAGCCTTGTATAGACTGGAGAACGGACTTAACACCCACCATACGTTCAGCAGGCATAACCCTCACATTCAAATTAAACAATTTCAGGATTATTTTAAATGTAAAACTGTTCACTACAGTTACTACAAATGGGGACAATCCTTTTCTTTTTCAGACCCTTCGTCCTGATTTATAGTTTTCCCAGAAAGACAGGAGCTGTAACACATACCGGAAGACAGGAAATAAACTGATACGGATTACCAAGTCCATCCAAACTGCCTTCTTTTGGACTGCATGCAGTTGGCTCAGGAAGATAGAATCTAGTCATTTGAGCCAAATTACCTGGTTAGGTTAAAGGAGATATCAAAAGCAACTCTTGCAAAAAACATAAAGTACATTTTTCAGTAGCCATAGGCAACCCACCATTTGACTGTGCCCATTTAATCTAAACTTGTAAGCTAGGAGAGGACTGAAAATTAACAACTCTGTATATTCACTATCCTATTCAGGCCACTAGTAAACCAGCTTGAGTATTTATACCAATTTAACTTAATACAGATATCTTATCATTTTACTAAACCTTGAAGTGCCATGTGATATGCATATAAAGCTTGGACAAAAACTGAACACTCTCAAACAAACCTTGACTAGATATACATTTTGATTTTTACACTTGTTAACTGAACCTTGCAAATTTAAGCTTATTTATATACTGTCCTTTTTACCTGTCACAACAAACCTCCTCAGACTTTTATCACTTGTATTCTTCTTCATCATCTTCACATAAATCCTTACTAAAAATACCTTTTTAATATCTTTTACCTTTTTAATACCATGAGACATAACATTCATAACACTTAATTGTGCATATTTACTAAGTAATTAACATTTATTTCCTGTGTAACAAGATGGGACAGTTATCTCTAATACAATAGTTTGAAAAATCACAGAAATGTTCAATAAAAATTGAGCTCTTAGTTTCAAACATCTCAGGATGAAACACCCTCTGTATCCACCCAGGCAACCATGCCGCTTGCTTTATGGCAGGAATGCAAATGGTCAATGATAAACAACTTCACACAGCAACTTTTTACTCTGCACCTAAAGACCTTGGCTGTGCTAGGATTAAAGGCATGCTAGGATTAAAGTGGTGGTCAACCACACAAGGTTATGGAACTTCCAGGAGTGGCCAGACCAGCAGGACACCAGTTCAAACCCAGGGAGGTACATTTGCCTCCTATGATGAGGAAGGGGTGGGGGAAGCAGATAGGAAACACAATAAAGCCCATTAGCTACCCTAGGAGGGATAGCTCTAGGCAAGAAACAGGGCTGGCCCAAGAGCCATTCTGGTATAAATTCTCCACCCAAACCAGATCAAGTTATCCACATGCCTTTGTCTCCCCAGTGCTGGAAGAGAGTAAGGAAAGATGTTTTTTAAGTACCAAAGTTATATCNACTTGTATTCTTCTTCATCATCTTCACATAAATCCTTACTAAAAATACCTTTTTAATATCTTTTACCTTTTTAATACCATGAGACATAACATTCATAACACTTAATTGTGCATATTTACTAAGTAATTAACATTTATTTCCTGTGTAACAAGATGGGACAGTTATCTCTAATACAATAGTTTGAAAAATCACAGAAATGTTCAATAAAAATTGAGCTCTTAGTTTCAAACATCTCAGGATGAAACACCCTCTGTATCCACCCAGGCAACCATGCCGCTTGCTTTATGGCAGGAATGCAAATGGTCAATGATAAACAACTTCACACAGCAACTTTTTACTCTGCACCTAAAGACCTTGGCTGTGCTAGGATTAAAGGCATGCTAGGATTAAAGTGGTGGTCAACCACACAAGGTTATGGAACTTCCAGGAGTGGCCAGACCAGCAGGACACCAGTTCAAACCCAGGGAGGTACATTTGCCTCCTATGATGAGGAAGGGGTGGGGGAAGCAGATAGGAAACACAATAAAGCCCATTAGCTACCCTAGGAGGGATAGCTCTAGGCAAGAAACAGGGCTGGCCCAAGAGCCATTCTGGTATAAATTCTCCACCCAAACCAGATCAAGTTATCCACATGCCTTTGTCTCCCCAGTGCTGGAAGAGAGTAAGGAAAGATGTTTTTTAAGTACCAAAGTTATACCACTAAAATATTCATATTTCTGATTAGACGTCTCAGAATAAGATTTTACTAAGTATGAGGGCTTAAGGCACTTACACACTCCTTATAGGTTCTTATCCATATGCTAAACTGAGCTTTATAGTTTGAAAAGACTCAAACACACACATTCAAAATATCAGGAGCCAGGGGCAAGAGGCTGCTCTAACATCTTGAAGTAATCACAATAATATTTTTATTTTTATTTTTTTGTATTTTTGAGACAGGGTCTCCCTGTAGCCCCAGATGTCCTGGAATTCACTCTGTAGACCAGACTGGCCTTGAACTCACAAAGATCCTCCTGCCTCTGCCTCCCAAGTGTTAGGATTAAAGGCGTGTGCCACCACGCCCAGCTAGGCGACTAAAAACATGAAGTACAGTTTTCATGAATTCGATTCACCCAGTACTCTGAGACCAACCCTTCCTCAACACAAACACACAGTCTGCCAGCCAGATCAGCAAGGAGGGCACAGACCCAGAGAGGTCCCTTTTCCTCCCATGAGGAGGAAGGGAGTGAGGGAAACAGGCTCAAAAATTCTTGCAGAAACATAACAGAGCCCAAAAGCTGTTCTGGACTGCTCTCCCTTGCTCCTTCAAGGCAAGAGCCTACAATGTGCCCCTGGAAGCCATGCAGCACCCCACTGATCTAGGTGCCAGACCCCAAAAGACAAAAAGGTTGCCAACTGTGCACTCCAAAGAGCTCAGAAATTCCCCAAGCTCTAAAGACCTCCTCCCAAGGCAGACCAGGATTCCTGACTAACTGCTGATGTAAATTTTACTAGCTTGTAAGAGGCAGATTATCTCTGGTCCTTTGAGATAGCAACTGGGTAGATTTTTGTAAATACATGTTTTAACCAAAGTGCTGCTCATGAAGGGGCCTGCTTCTCACAGCTACTGACAGGCACCCTACTGGGTCATTAGAGACAAGGGAATTCACCTTCCCAGTTGAGCCTGCCAGAGTGCTGACCCAGAGTCTAGTGTGGGGCTCTAAGTGGGTGTGAACATTAAAGTCACCCACTTCAGAGCAGTGGTCACCAGAGCAGTCAGGGTTCAAATGTGACTTGAGTCTGGAGCAAGTGCAGGTGGTGAGAGGTGAGAAACAGCCCTCTTATGATGAAAATCCAGCCCTGTCTGATGCATCACAAAAGTCTCTAACCTGCCTTTTTCCTCATCAGAGACTCAGAATAAGCTTCTCCCTCCTTCTATTAGTAAAAACAGCACAATTCCAGTCCCTTGTTCAGCCTTTCCATACCTTCTCTGCCTAGAAAACATCAACACCTCCTCCCAGTGCAGGGACAGTGCCAGCCACCTCAAACATGCACATTCATCTTGCCCACATCCCTCTTACTGGCTCCAATATGCTTGATGCATCCTTTTACTCAAAAACAACTCTCACTCACAATTAAGGCACAGCCCAATGACCAGATGGGATTGGGAGTAAGGCAGGAGGGACCTTAAGCACCTGCCCAATGCCAGGAACTATTTCAATGGAGACAGCTACCAGGTATTATTTATTTTCTCTAACCCCATGTTGTTTACTTCAGGTGGAAACTTACCAATAATCACATACACATGTGTTATTTCCATGCATGGGGAAATTACCAACACTCACACACATGTTTTCTCTTTTTTTTTTTTTCTTTTGGTCTTTTCAAGACAGGGCCTCCTTCAGCAAATCCTACCAGTGGGTGCCACCACCACCACTGGCTCCAAGAGGGCAACAAAACTGCCCCACCCAAAACAAAACTGGTCCAAGGATCCATTTCCAGCCCTGAATCTGGTCCACAGAGGTCTCAAAAAGATAATTTCAAAGCAAGCAAATTACCTTTTTGAAAGTAAACACAAACCAAAATGGGGTCTTTAAACAGCTCTGAGGCTGATTCCTATAAACAATTGCCACCTGTTGTGAAGCATTTGGGAGATTAAGAGACAATAAATTTAGACATGCCTACAGTATCCAAATTTTAGGCCTTTAAATGCATTTTTATTTATTATTATTATTATTTTTTTGGTCTTTTTGAGACAGGGTCTCCCTGTAGCCCCAGCTGTCCTGGAACTCACTCTGTAGACCAGTCTGGCCTTGAACTCACAAAGATCCACCTTTCTCTGCCTCCCAAGTGCTAGGATTAAAGGCGTGCGCCACCATGCCCAGCTATTAAATGCATTTTTTTATTAATTTTATTTATTTCTGTATGTGTATGAATGTACTGTCTGCATGCAAGTTTGTGCACCTGTGTCATGCAATGCCACGGAGGTCAGAAGAGGGTGTCAGATTCCCCTGGAACTGGAGTTCTACTGGAATTGGAGGTTCAGACAGTTCTCGGCCGCCATGTGGGTGCTGGGAATCAAACCCGGGTCCTCTGTAAGAGCAGTCGGCACTCTTAACCAGTAGGCCATCTCTTCAGCCCCTTAAATGCATTTTTAAATACAATTTTTAAACTTTGCATGTGTGTATCTAGTCTGGCATGCCAAAATGAAATCATTCTGTGCACATAAAGGATTGAAACTTGAAGTGGCCACCTTGTTTGACAGAACCAACATGAAACAAACACAATAACTGAATTACAAACACACACACACACACACACACACACACACACAAACTTGGATGTGTAACAAGCTACATGAATCTTTGGCACTCGGTTACCATAAACACAAGACATAGACACCTCCTTTAAATCATGGTAGATTTAAAAAAAATAAATCAGGGTAGATTTAGAATTTCCCATCCTGAGATCCCAGAGGATGAGAATGAAAGCAATCTCAGAGAACCAAGGTGAAAGCAGCAGACAGAATAAGGGCCCAACAACAAAGTCTATGCAGACACGAAGAGAAGAAACACTGCACGCACTGCAAGGAGCCAACCCCCTGTCAGCCCCAGAGCCAGAAATCCGGACCCCTCCACAGGCCAACCCACCCAATATGTGGGCAACTGAAGAAAAGGTTCAGAATTTTCCTTTGCGGATTTCTAGGCCTTCCCCCCAGGCCAAATCTCTTACATCCTTCCAATGGTGGATTAACAAATCAAGGGGGTAGAAGATTTCTGTCCCATGTCCAAAAAGATCATCAGTCCAAGTCCACAGAAACTTACACGAACAATTAATGCAGATATCAACCGTCCCTGCCATGAATGGAAGATAGAACACAAAGATCTAACTAACACAATTAACACAGATATCAACCATCCCTGCCATGAACAGAAGATACAAGACAAAGATTTACTAGGTAGGCACCTATTCACTCTGGTACCAGGCACTGACCAGTCCCTCCTGGACTCGGTCCACAGACACTGATCAGTCCTTCCTGGACGTGGTCTCCAGGTGGCTTGGCCGAGAAAATCCAGACTCAAGCCCAGACCACAGGAGAGTCATCTCAACCCTCGTGCTCAGAACTGGAGCATCCTCCAGATTCCTCACAGATGGAGGCAAAACCTTCCAGATCACTCGCAAGCAAACTGAAAGTCAGAACAGAAACAAACAAATAAATGCCAAACAGGACAGATAAAATCGAGGTACCTGCTAGGGCCCAACCTTATTCCTCCGAAGTCTGTCTAGGCATCCCCAAAGGGGGTCTCAATTCCCTGCCAATGGACCAGATGTAAGACCCGAATCAAGCCTTACCTTTGAGAGACCCCCAAGTGAGAGATGTGGAGACAAGACTCGCTGCAAAAGCAAGAGGTTTATTCCTCTGGTGCACCAGGGTTTGCCTGTACAACAGGGAGAGGCGAACCCTGAGCAATCTCTGCATGCAGTTTTTATACACTTAGAGCAGGGCAGGAATCAAACCCCGGTCTCCTGCGTGACAGGCAGGGATACACAGCATGCTTGGGTCTGCAGGTGACTTGGAGCCAGGGGCCTCAGAGTGGTTCTTCCTGGAATTACCCTTTTACCTGCTGACCTAGGGAGGGGTTGCTATTTGCTAACCTAGGGAGGGAAAAGGCTCTGAACCCGATAAGTTGGCTCGCAGGCCTTTTATTCAAGGTCTGGGAGAATCTTAGTGGGGTTTGGGTAACTTCTAGCCTTATTGGATAATAGGAGAGTTACAGTTCATGATTAGGTCAGCCCTCCTGCCCCCACATACCAAAGGTTATCTTTAGACACAGTCTTGGGACAGGAATGGAACGAGGTCTAGGGGACTTCTTTATCGGTTCAGACCGGACCTGTTTCCCAAGCCTGGGATGCATCTGGTGGACTCTAGCCTGGGGGAAAGTGAATTCTTAACCTTTGTCCAGAGTAGAAGTCTGGAAGCAACTCTTATCTCTTCACTGGCTCTTGGCTTCTTATTGAATCCAGTGAGATGCCTTAACACTTGTGATAAAGGTCTCTGGGGGATGGATGAACCTAGGAAATGGAGCAACTATATCTTTAATACTTTATTTCAAAAACTTTAGGGATCCAGGGTGTGGTGACTGAAGATAGGAGGATTACTTCAAGTACAAGACCAGCCTGGGCTACACAATGAGCTCCATATCTCAAAACAAAACAGAACAGAACAAAAAGATTCCAGGGCTTAAAGTGAGCTTAGTGATAGAGCACTTCTGTACTATGTACACAGGGCCCTGGGTTTCATCAGCAGTAAAATAAGTAAACAAATATAGCAAATTGTATTGATCTGGTATAAGTGAAAGGGTTTTATAGTCCATACCTTTTCTCCACAGTTCAAGAGAAGATAAAATTACTATATAAAAACATAAACATGGGGCTGGAGAGATGGCTCAGCAGTTAAGAGCACCAAGTGCTCTTGCAGTGGACCCATGTTTGATTCCCAGCACCCACATGGTGGCTAAGAACCGTCTTTAAGCCAGGTGCGGTGGCCACACCTTTAATCCTAGCACTCAGGAGGCAGAGGCAGGCCTCTGAGTTCTCTGTGAGTGCTGTGAGTTCAAGACCAGCCTAGTCTACAGAGTGAGTTCCAGGCCAGCTGGGGCATATAGGTGTCTGCTGAAGTTTTTTTTTTTTTTTTTTTTGCAACATAAATGAAGAAATACCTACCACTCAGACTGCGTTCCCTCCCTGTAACTCTCCCAAAGGAAGAGAAGAAGGATCATCAAAGGCAAATAGCAATTGCAAAGCAAAACCAAGAGCCACTTCCCACTCAGGAGGAAGCACTAAGTCTCGTCCTCGTGGTTTCTGGTACTCTACACAGTCAGAGAAACATCTCTAGTTACAAACTATAGAAATGATCCCTGAAAGTACAGACTTTGAAGTTTTAAAGTTACTTTCTTATCGCTCAGTAGTTCCCAAGGGAACCCTGACAAATTTACTATCCCTAAGGTAAAAGCCTAGCCCACAGGGATACCAGAAAGTAGGAGAAACTTACTGCAAGCAGTTTTGTATGAGATTCTCCTTCTAGAGAAAAGAATGAGGCCCTACTCAAGGTCATCGGCATTCAGGCTGCAAGCCTGGTTCCTGATTACTTTAACATAAAACATCAACATATGAAAGGAATATTAACTCTGTTGGCAACCTTTGCAGTAAATATTAACTGTGCTGTTCTTGCTTCTCAGCTGGCAAGAGGCTTTGATCAGACTGTGGGATGATGGGTTTCTTTCCCTCTCATGTCCCTGTAATATCCCTTTCTTTTTAATATTTATTTTCACTTTTGTTCTATGTTTATGTGCAGGTCGATGGCGCTTCTGTTCAGGTGCCATTGGAGGCCAGAAAAGGGTGGTAGATCCCTGGAGCAGGAATTACAGGTGGCTGTCAGCATGATGGGAACTGAATTTGGGTCCTCTGGAAGAGCCACAAGTGCTCTGAACCACTGACCCATCTCTCCAGCACCCATTTCCTTGTCTCTTTTACCTCAGCTTGACCTTTCAGTAGTCACTGTTTTTTTATTATTCTGCCCATCCTCATAGGGTTGCTGTCAGAGTTAATACATTCACTGCAGAGCCTAACACATGGCATATGAGTCAAATAGTATGACTAAGCCTTAAGATCCTAGTTCATTACAATAGGAACACCATATATTCCATATTATAAGAATGTATTTGCAGCTCTCTTCACAACAGCAAAGAGCTGGAAGCAACCCGAGTGTCCCTCACCTGACAAGTGGATAAAGAAAATGTGGTACATCTGCACAACATAGTTCTATGCAGCAGTAAAGAAAGATACCATGAAATTTGCAGGTAAATGAAGGGAACTAGAAGCCATTATGCTAAGTGAAGTGTGGGAAGATCCAGTTTGAATTAGGGGCTTCTTTTCAGCTAACATCCCTCAGGGCACAAGGTTGAAGTCATGGGGTTCCTCTGACACCACTCCAAGAGAGAGCAACTCATGGCCCAGTCATGTGATGCTAGGCCAGGCAGCAGCATACAAGGGCATGAGACTGGGATCTGTGATTGGCTCTGACAGATGATGTCATTTTGCTTATGAAAGTGACTTGCAGCATGCAATAAAGTGAATTCTCCATTACCACCATCACATTGAATTCCCAGATCCATTATTTTTCAAATATACAGGCGGGAGCAAGCCTGGATTTCTAGTGTCGGGGGTGGCTAGTGGATTAGATGGGGATTAGTCAGATTGCTAACCTGGTAAAATAGCACAGGGTTGGACGGAGACTAATCGGGTCACCAACCTGTGGAGTGGATTCTGAGTGGGTGTAGGCCATCAGCTGTCAGCCTGAAATTCCTGTCCAGAGCCCAGCAGTTTCTGGGCATGGCAGTTTCTGGGCATGGCCAGATGGGAAGCATGCTGATTCCCAGGCTAAGGTCCTGAGAGGGACAGTAGTCACTCAGGTTGGGTTATGAAAGTGACCAACTGACCTCAGCATCAAGGGGTCAGTTCCTCAGCAGTGACTGCAGATGGGCACTGCTCCCCTTCACTTAGCAGGACTGTACTGTACCTGCTCGTAGGAAGAGAAGGTTCCTATAGTAAAGTAACAGTCCCAGAAAAACAAACAACATATGGTGTCCCTCATTTGTGGATCCTAGCAACAAATCCTTGTTTATATGGCAAACTGAGTATTTTTTTTTCTTTTTCAGTAAATATAATACTTGATACTACTATAAAAATACATTAAAACATACATTAACTTTGTTTTTACCTTCATGCAACTCTACTGTTAAAAGGTAAATCTAAACGTGTTTTGGAATTAAGCTATAGTTTATTTTCAGACATCATGTGGGGTGTATACATGCATATTTTGGAGCAATATAAAATTAAAGGGAACAACATCAACAACAAAAACACTTGTTTCAAAGAACTGTCTGAAACAGTAAACTTGTGGGAAAATCTAGTTTGAGTTAGGTATGAATGGGTGTTATGCCCAGATCACTGGGACCCCCAAAAGACCACCAGGACATGCGGCTCCGATGTAAATGCAAAGAGTCTTTAACTCAAGCTTGAGCTTGTACTGCCACCCTTCTGATGCAGCAGGCTGGGAGAAGCACCCTGTAGCTGGGGAAGGTCTTTTAAAGGAAAAACTGTTGGGGCTGGAGAGATGGCCTAGCAGTTAAGAGCACCAACTGCTCTTGCAGAGGAACCAGGTTCGATCCCCAGCACCCACATGGCAGCTGAGAACTGTCTTTAACTCCAGTTCCAGGGGAATCCAACGCCCTCTTCTGACTTCTGTTGCATTTCATGACACGGGTGCACAAACCTACATGCAGACAGTACATTCATACATATAAAAAATAAATTAAAAAAATTTTTAATTAAAAAGAAATAAAGAAATAAAGGAAAAACTGCAAATGGGGAATTTTCCAGTTTTGGCATTTTGTTTTTGATTCATAGGGACTGAGGAAGCATGATTTTGAGACTGATAAGTCGGGTCCACCTGGCAGCTTTGGTGGCACGATGGGGGGGGGAGATTTTACTCACTGAGTACATCCTGGTGGAAAAGCAAACATGTTTAACTGCCCCGACCTGCCAGGTCTTCAACAAGGACCCGAGGGGAGAGTAACCTGAATGAGAGACAAACCAGACACAAAGAAGGAGACCAAGACAAAAATCTGATCAAGGTCTCAAAGTTTATTTTTTGTAAGGCAGATTATATAGAAGCAGGCAGGAGGAAACAGCCCCAGCAGGCATAGTTTGAGGCCGTTAGGTCGCTAGGACACCCAACTGCCCATTGTTTTCTGGGGAAGGTTATGGGTGGGTGAATTCCCAAGAAGAAGCAGGGTGCTCCAGCCAAATGGGCAAACAGGGCATGAAATTCTAATAAGTTAACTATAAGTTTAGTCAGTTGCCTAGTGCTAAATAAATGAGCCTTGGAGAAACAGAAACCTAAGTTAACCCTAGATAGCTGTGGCAAGACCATTGCCTGCTGGCCATGGCTCCCAACATCTCCTCCCTTCTTTTATACAAAAAGAGGGGGAGTTCCACTTGTAGTGGTGGGCTTTAACCAATTGGGGGAGAAGAGACCTGGCTCCTCCAAGATTTTAATATCGTTGGCCCTTGATACCTTTTGTGGAGGGGAAGAAGGGCGTTTTTGTAATTTATTTTTTGATATCAACCTCCATGCAAGCCAGGTATTCTCTCAAGGAATTCAGAAGCAGTTCGTGGACCTTCCTTTGCGATGCTTAGCCTCACACCCACATTGGTGCCCATATCACACTCCATTGTGGAAGTCGATATGCATAGGTCTGAATCCCATGCAGTTCCTAAAGGAGAGGAGTCATTTGGCCCCACTAACATCGGTCTGCCTAATTTAAACTAAAAGCAGCAGGTGTAATAATTGGCAAATGAAAAAAAAGGGGGGGGGGTTATTCGGTTGATCCCGGTTCTGCCAGTCCGCAGTCCATGAGATCCAGGCGATGGTAATGAACCTGAATAGATCTTTCTGTTATAGAGTCAACCTGCTGTTTAATAAAAGATATCAATTTGTTAAGAGCATAAGGTCCTAGGGTTACCAAAAGTAGGAGGACAATAAGGGGTCCCAGAAATGACATTAAAAGAGAGAGCATGGATGATTTTCACCAATTATCTGCTGCCGAGGAAAATTTTTGTTTATGTAGATCATTGCTTACTTAAGTTTTGTGACCTGAGTTTCAACTAATCCAGACTCATTTATATAAAAATAGCATTCCTCGCCAAGAAAAAGGCAAGTGCCTCCTTTTTCAGCAGTGATAAGATCTAAAGCCCTTCAATTTTGAAGGGTTACTTGGGCAAGGGAAGTAATCTGTCTCTGTAGGGAGGCTAATGATTCTTCGGAGGCGTCTACTGCAATTTGAAATTGCTGAGTAAGTGTAGCAACAGAAGTAAGGGAATGACTTAGGGCCTGTTGCCACCGCAGCAGTGGCAAGAGAAATTCCTGCAACAACTGGAAGGAAAACGGCTCTTTTATGGCCAGGATGGACATAGAACATTTGTCTTTGAAACTCTGCGGGGGTAAGAATAGTTAACTGAGGTATCAGAGTGACAGGGAGGCACAAAAGATTGTTTTCACTGGGGAGGGTCAAGTTTTTAGAAAGAGTACCATTACACCAGAAAAGGAATCCATTGGGAGCATAATAAGTGGAATTGGGTGTCTGAGTCTGGTTACGTAGAAAAGTATTGGCATTACTGTAACAAAATGTAAATTGTTCCTGTTCGGGAAGGCTAAACAGCGAAACTCCTGTGATAGATAAGGTGTGTGATGAAGGGCTAATAGAAGTATTAAGAGGTCCAGGGTAGGGCACAGCTGTCAATGGAAGTCTTCCCAGGGCAGCACAGAGGAAACAAGTGGAAATATTCCCTATTCCTGAAATATTTGCAATCATTAAACCTTCTCTGAGAAGTGTAAGCCATGAGAACGGGTGTGGGGAACTTAACGGGGTGAGCTGTACACTTAGCTCTTTTTCTTTATGTTGGATAGTCTGATGAACAGTTGATTGAACCTGAACAAGGGTATGCCATATGTATACTTTGCTTCTCGGATAAGCTTGGAGATTGCTTGGGTACATAGCTCCCTTAACAGGTGAAGTCCACCTGGTATCCCAGGGGTCCCAAACAATGAAGGTAAATCCTTCATTTGTTTTAAAAAGGGGGGGCCTTATATGGGTGTTGGTTAAGGGGTAAATCCTTTTTTGGTGTTTGAGCGACATGAATTTTGCAGTACTTATAGGGACACCCAACATTTTCATCAATGTAATAATTTTTGCAGTTGGGCTCTGTCTGGTCAAACAGGAAGCATAAGGCTGGAGCAATTTTTTAGGTGTTCTTTTGAAGTCAGTGAAGTTAAGTAGAATTGCAGTCTGGCATCCCACAGGGGGGCAGTCTGCAGTGGCTAGGAGGTGGCCATAATCTTCTGTTTGGGCATAATTAGTCCAATTTTCAGTCAGGTAAAACCTCCATGCGAATGGAGAGGTCACTGCTTTTCCTTTTGATGTGAGGGGAAAGTGGGGGAGACTTACCAAGAGAATCCACAGGTGAGGCATGCCATTGAAAGCCATGTCTGTAAGAAAAGATAGAAAATTGCTTTCTCAGGGGGATATTTAACCCCTGGAAGGGTTATTATTAACTTATCTAATTAGGTGTTCAGGGAGCCATCTGGCAGTGTCCTCTTTGGTGTTAAAAATGCAAACGTGTCCTCGACCCCATATGAGTATTGGATCGGGATCATTCCATTGAGAGGTGAGGGGGTCTTTCCACATAGCAGTGGCATAATTTTTATCCATTTGTGGGTGCCATAGATGTTCAGCTGCAGATTTTCCTTGGGCATCCAGTGTTAAGAAATTGAGAACAAATAGGGTATGATGGAGAATATTTCTTGGTGAGCCTTTTGTGGGGTATAGGTTTCCTGTTTTTAGTTTTTGGAAGGTATTTTTAATGGTTTGGTGAGCACGCTTGACAATTCCTTGACCTTGGGGATTGTAGGGTATGCCTGTAATATGTTTGATTCGAAGTTGGTGACAGAAGTCTTGGAATTTTTTCCTGTATAACCAGCACCATTATCAGTTTTAATAACATTAGGTTTTCCCATGACACCAAGACAATTGAGTACATGAGCGATGTCATTTTTTGAAGCTTCTCCAGCATGGAGACTAGGAAAACTAAATCCACTGAAGGTGTCTACAGTAACATGAAGATATTTAAGCTTACCAAATGAGGGAACATGTGTTACATCCATCTGCCAGATCTCATTGGGAACCAGACCTCTGGGATTTGTGCCCAAGTGAGGAACAGGCAGAAAAGTGACACAGTTTGTACATTGTTTAACGATTTGACGAGCCTGCTCTCTAGTAATTTTAAAAAGAAGACGTAAAGTCTGAGCATTAAGGTGATGTAAAGTATGGGCCTTCCTGGCATGAGTCACAGGGTCAAGTTCAGCAAAAAGGGCAAGTTGTGTAGCCTTATCAGTTATTGTACTGCCCATGGCTAAAGGTCCAGGAAGGCCAGAATGAGCACGAATATGGCCTATATAAAAAGAGTGCCACCTGGGACAAGAAGAAATAACAAAAATCAGAGAGAGATCAATGAAATAGAAACAAAGAAAACTATACAAAAAAATCAATGAATCCAAAAGTTGGTTCTTCGAGAGAATAAACAAGATAGACAGACCTCTAGCCCAGTTAACCAAAAGAAAGAGGGAACAACTCCAAATCAATAGAATCTGTGATGAAAGGGGAAATATCACAACAGACAATGAAAAGATCCAGACAATCATACGGGACTACTTCAAAAACTTATATTCTACTAAGTTTGAAAACCTAGAAGAAATG
>VZQC01009816.1:0-44291 GCA_009823505.1 Rhizomys pruinosus
ACAAATGGGACTCATTAAACTCAAAAGCTTCGGTACATCAAAAGAAACAAACAACCAATCAAAGAAGTGAGAGAAAACCCACAAAGGGGGAGGGGAAACCTTCACTGCAGATACATCTGACAAAGCATTAATTCTCCAGAGTATACAAAGTACTCAAAAAAAAAGAAAAAGAAAACAAGGACGGGACCAGTGCGGAGAAGTCACTCAAAAATATGGAGCCAACGAGGGCGCCCGGAACGCCAGCTCCGGGGGAAGGGAGGAACGCCCGGTCCGCACGCCCGCAGCGCGCTGCGCGCCCCCCAGATTTAGCGCGAGGTTCACCGCGGGAGCAAGGAGGCCCCTATGAGTGCCACTTCGACTGTCTCACCCCTTCCGCGAGTGGCGGCCTGCAGCGCGATAGCACAGAACGAGTTCACGAAGCCGAGCGCGAGGGCTTACTCGAGAGAATCCGGCACATCGCAGAGATATAGTCCAACAACTTAAAACCCACTTTGCTTTGAGATATCATCTTACTCTAATAAGCCTGGCTAGGCTCAGGAAAACGATGATACCAAGTGCTGGAGAGGTTTGTGGGGAAAGGGGGAACACACTCATTCCATTGCGGTGGTAATGTAAACTTGTACAGCCCACTATGGGAAAGCAGTGTGGAGAACCCTTTAGCAGACTCAAAATGAGCTTGCCCATTTGACCCAGTCATACACCTCTGGGTATTTACCCACAAGACTATCTTACTGCAGATTGATACCTCCACAGCTATGTTTATTGCAGCTCTGTTCACAATCGCAAAAAACGCTGGAACCAGCCCAGGTGCACCTCAACTGACGAACTGCGATAGAGAAAATGTGGTAATTGTACACAATGAAGTTCTATGCAGCGGTAATTAAAGAGGGCCAACCATCATCGAACTTTGCAAGTAGTAAATGATTAAGCTAGAAGACATTAGTAAACACAGTTCCAGAAAAAAAACTATGACAAATGGTGTCCCTCCATATGTGGATGCTAGTACCAATACCCAGTTATAAATATTCCTCTTGGAGAGGGATGCATATTAAAAAAAAAACAACAGAAGACTGCATCAAAAAACTGACCGAATGGTGAATCGGGCGGGAAGGGTAGGAGGGGTGGGAGAGGGACAAGAGAGGGTAATGGGGGTGAATATGGTCAGAATACATTGTTTGCATGTTTAATTTATGTGAGTTCAACTGTATCCAGTTTGCCCAGACACTGTCTAAGGTTACATGGTGTTTTAGGACTTAGTCAAAGTAAATATGTGTATATTAACAACAACCATTGGTTAAAGGTTCTGATAAAAACGGTAATTAATTAATACAGGGTGGAGGGAGATAGCCTAGTGGTTTAAGAGCACCGACGGCTCTCGCAGAGGACCCGGGTTCACTCCCCAGCACCCACATGTGGGGCTCATACACCGTTGTAACTCCCATTCCAGGAGAAACTCCCAGTTCCAGGGGAATCTGAGACCTCTTCTGACCTCCGCGGCATTGCACGACCACGGTGCCCCAGACCTGCATTGCAGGCCTCATAATCATTCAATTTACACATACAAAAATAAATAATAATTAAAAAAAAGAAAAGCCAACAGACAAAAAAAAAAAAAAACGGTTAATTAATACATCTGATGTTAATATGTTAATTGATGGTATAAATTGTTGTTGTCCACATTGGTTTTACTTAAAACCTGTATAAAAATAACTTTGGAATTGACAACATATACGAATGTTCGCTATAATTTTTCTGTTGTTACCGTATCACCTTGTAGCATTCTCTTTCACCTATTAGGATGATTTAACTAAAAATTAAGTTTGCTTCCCAAGTCAACCACATACAGTCACCCAAAAAAAAAGGCATGGGTGAATTTGATTGACATCTGTGCCTTGATTCCACCCATAGGGTATGTCTACTACAACTGCCTTCTGGCGCTCATGGGTCAAAAAAACAAAACCTAAAAACAGGGGGAACACGATAGATATGAAACCTTTTTTTCAAAACCTTGGCAATTCAAAATCTTAAAACTAACTAGGGAAAAGATTTGTATTACAACAGGTCAACATGTCACCAACTACAGCTAAGAAAGAAAAGATAGAGCTTTGCATTGAGTAGTAGGATGTACAAGGAAGTGCCAGCAGAAATGTTGGCCCGTCTGAACATTGAAAGCAAAAAAAGCCTCAGATTGCTACAACATCAAACCCTTGGGCGGATCCTACTTTTTGTAACAACTATTTTTTCTTTTTAATTTATTTTTGTATGTGTATGAATGGACTGTCTGCAGGCAGTTTGTGCACCATGTCGTGCAATGCCGTGTGGAGGGGTCAGAAGAGGGTGTCGGCTTCCCCTGCAACTGCGAGTAAAGCGATGGTTCTCAGCCGCCATGGATGATGGGGACTGGAACCGGGTCCTCTACAAGATCAGTGGCGTTCTTAACCACTAGGCCACTCTCTCCAGCCCGTAAAAACTATTTTTTTTTTATTCTGTATGTGTATGAAATGGTACTGTCTTTCTGCCTGCAAGTTTGTGCACCCGTGTCGTGTCAGATGCGGAGGTCAGAAGAGGGTGTCGGATTCCCCTGGAACTGGAGTTCTCCTTGAATTGGATGTTTCAGATGGTTCTCAGCTGCCTGTGGGTGCTGGGGATCGAACCCGGGTCCTCTGCAAACGCGGTCGGCGCTCTTAACTTACAGGCCATCTCTCCAGACCCCCTGTAACAACAACTATTTTTAATGGGTCCTAATGAAACTACCTTCTAGGGCCACAAAGGTTTTAATACAAGATACTTTCTTACCTCCCCCATATAGAACAAGGAGAACTCTGTGATTGATTGAGGGTCATTCTCAACTGTAAATTGGAGCGAACACACTGTTATAGAAGTTATCTCTTATAAAACCGGTAAAAACTGCCTTATGTTTAATTACTAATAGACATAGGATACTGTGAAAAGGATTAGTCTCTATTCCGAACCAAATTTAATACTAAAGTCCCCTTAAAGATATGCACTGAAGATAAAATATATTAATATAGGAGCTCTGACATCAGCAATGGATTATTCTACCAAGGATATGTTGGCCAGGGGATCCAAAGCCCCCCCCAAAACGTAAAGGCTCCTTGCATCTAAAATGGGATATCTGCTAAAGAAGAGTGGTGATAAGGCCATGCTGGCGAAGACCTGACATTAACATGGGAAAGGATGTATTGAGGACCACACATGCAAGTGTTTACAGATGTCTCTGGATACCAGAGAGTGTTATCAAAAGCCACTAAACCATAAAGCAAATATAGTAGGGGGTCTCCTTGAGTCAAGCAAGACCCTTCCATCAGCACCAGCTACACCTCACCTGCCTGGAAATATGGGCAACATCGACGGCAAGCTATATGCTCTGTATATCCCAAATCTAATTGGCTATTAGCTTCTCCTTGGAGGAATAACCCACGGCTGATGGCCACAAGCTTACATCCTCTAATGGTTTGGAGCTGTTATAAGCCACAGTAAGCCACGGTCATATTAACAGAAAAAAATGTCATTCATGGATCAACATTTGAGCTCCATCCATACATTTGTGTCTATACCAATGTAACCCACCATAACAATTAGCACTGTTTAAATACATATTATATCTAATTGTTGTGCTTCATTAGTCGGACTGAACGGTTATTCCTGGACAAAACTGTCAGCCCATGAAAGGATGGACCAGCCAGAATTGACCAGCGGAATCAAGAGACAATAGCTCCAGAGAATGGAGACTGTTTTGCTTCTCACCACCTGTGCCCCTTCTAAGCCTAGGGAAAATCTGCAGAAAATGGGGCATGATAGATGATAGAATTGTAAGGGCTGCGATGGGGCTGCATTAGTTTGGCCACTCTCATTTGCTCAACTTGATTGACCATGTGACCAAGCCCACCTCCTGCTGGATGGTGTGACCCCATGGGCTGTGTGGATTTGGGCACAACTGTTTGCAACTTGGTTTTACATGAAAGATTGTTTAAACTCTTAATTATCCATTATTGTTACAAAATGAAAAAAAACTGAGAGAGATATGTCAGGACAGTTGTGGCAGAATGCCCGTATCTGGGATGGGGTGGGGTGGTGGGGTGGGGGGACGGGAAAGGGAAATATGCCCTAACTGAATTGAAAACTGATGTATGAAATACACAAAGCATCAATAAAAAAAAGGAAGAATACTTGGGGCTGAAGACTGGCCACAAATGACCAAGATGAAGTGGCTTCTGAGCTTCACTCCTGGCTCCTCATCCTCCTGAACTCAGCAAACAGTCGAGAGTTTGAGGACAACAATGGATGACAATGGTGACATGGCAGCGGTGATCTTCTACATCTAATTTTTCAGTCAACCTTCTATTCTCCTTGAAAACAAGAGCCCTCGAAGGTGCCACAAGCCACCACCATCACCTCCACCAATGACATATGTATGCACTGACCTTTGGCCCTGCATCTCATCCCTATCCTCCATTTTGTATCATCTCTAGAAAGTTTTCGGCAACTAATTTTCTACTGGATCATTAAACCTGGGCTTTGGCACTACCTTGGCTTTAGGTTTATATGAACAATGCCCCTTTATACATTGTATATCTTTAAAAAATATTTAATTATTCCTGAAATAGAACAAATCAGTTATCTGCTTATGCCAGGAATTTCCTTTTCCATTGCTTCTCTGGAAAGTGAAGAAATTGTGGGGAGGGTATGGTCTTGAAGCAGGTGCAGGAGAAAGGAGTGGACACTTGCTGATGCGGCTCCTGTGTCCACATGCCAACTTGTCAGCCATCACCAAGCATGCTTGTGTGTTTGTCTTCACCATCACCAGAAGCAAACAAAATCTGTGAGCGGGGTATGATCAGTGTTATCAAGCTTCTTCCATTGGGACTTTCCTGGCTTGGTGGACCATAACCGAGAATTACGAGCCAAATGGACCCTTTCTCCCTTATGTTGCTTTTGTCAGAGTGTTTTCATAACAGTAGCAGGAAAGTGAATGATCTTAACACAGAAATTGATACCAAGAGGTGAGGCTGTTGCTATGATAAATCTGACCATATGACTTTTAGGCTTTTGGAATTATTTTGTAGAAGAATTGTAGAAGTGTTAGGAACTTTGAGCTAGAAAAGTGGTTCAATGGGCCTTTCTGCTAGGAGCTGGGAAACTGAGTAATGCCGAGAGAAATATGGACAGTGCAGGCCCAGACTCAGAAGGCAGTAAGGACTTTATCTGGAACTGGGCTAGGGGCCACTCATATGATTTTTGCCAAGAATCTAGCTTCATCCTCTCTGTGTATTGAGAATTTGAGTGACGTTGAACTTGAAGATAAGTTGTTTGTTTGATCCAGGAAAGGTGTGAGGGCAAGCTTAAAGTTTCAGAAAAGAAGGTGGAGACAACAAAGCAGGCATAACTGTTAAAGAGATTAGTGCCACTAAAGAGAAACCTGGCACTCTGCACTGGGAAAACAGGAAAGTGTGTAATCGGGGTCAGCGCACAGAAGTTGACACAGCTGTGGTCTAAGGTGGTCAGGCTACATCTTGAGCTGGCAGAAGAACTTGGCAACATCACCCATGTGGTGCCTAAGCTTTAATGGAGACTCCAAGATATTGAAGATTCCAGGACCGTGAAACAGTGGCCAAGGAGGGTTGTAGAAAGGAATGGAGCTGGCCTAAGCCTAAGAGGGAAGCTGTGTGTTGGTGCAGGTAGGAGAGCTGGAGGAAGATGTTACCCATGCCTTTTGGAGCCCAGTTGATTACAGTGCCAGATGCCAGGCACGGAGCTACAGAATTTGGTGTTTGCCCTGTGGGTTTCTTGTTTGGTTTTGTTTCTTGTTATGCTCTGGTCATTCCAGTTTGGAATAAGAATGTTTACTTTGTGCTGTGATATGCTGGAAGTATGTAACTTGGTTTTTACCTTATATGGTGGTTTGAATGAGTGTCCCCCATAGGCTGTAAGTATTCAGACATTTGTCTCCAGTTGGTGGCACTGTTTTTGGAGGTCTTAGAAGGTGTGGCCGTGCTAGAGGAAGTATGTTATTGGGGGCAGGCTTAGTGAGTTTAACAAGCCTCATGGTCTCCAGTTGCTCTCTCTCTGCTTCCTGTGCTCATTGCAAGATGTGACCCTCGGCATGCTGCTCCAGCCCCAGCCGCCATGCCTCCCACCACAATGGACTCTAATTCCCTGGAACCATCAATCGTAAGCTCAAATAAACTCTTCCTTTTATAAGTTCCTTGGTCATGGTGTTTTATCACAGCAACAGAAAAGTGACTAATACAGTTATTTGGTACCAGAGAGTGGGCTGTTGGCTGTGAAGAACCTGACCATGTGGATGTTTGGAGAAATGTGGAAGACTTTGGAACTTTGGGCTAGAAAAGCTGTTGACTACTGTAAGCAGAGCTTAAGGGGCCATTCTAGTAGAAGCCTGGAAGAAAGCATTGCTGCAAAAAATGTAGTTCCAGAGGAAAATAAAGACTTAGGCAGCAACTGGGATATTTTGATAAAGAGTCTGGCAGCAGTTTGCCCACAGCCCAAATGCTTGCCTGATGCTAAGTTGAAAAGCAATGGACTGATGTCTTTGGTGGAGGATATTTCAAGACAGCCTAATGTAGAAATGGTGGCGTGGCTTTTAATGGTGAATATTATACAGATCTACAGTGAAAAAGAGCAAATGGGGCAGAAGGAAATGCAGAATGTACAGTTTGGATCTGAAAAGTACACTAGGAAGATTAAAGGTGTGGCCAAGGCATGTGAAGGAGAGGCTCCCTTTCATAAGGAGACTAAAGTGATTAAGGAGAGGCCTNGGAGACCTCAAGATATTGGAGATTCCAGGACCGTGAAACAGTGGCCAAAGGGACTGGGGGAGTGTGTGAGAAAGGAATGGAGCTGGCTAAGCATAAGAGGGAAGCTGTGGGTTGGTGCAGAGTTAGGCGAGCTGGAGGAAGATGTACCCATTGCCTTTTGGAGCACAGTTGATTACAGGCCAGATGCCAGGCACCGGAGCTACAGCATTTGGTGTTTGCCCTGTGGGTTTTCATTCTTGGTTTTCGTTTCTTGCTTATGCTCTGGTCATTCCAGGGTTGGAATAAGAATTGTTTACTTTGTGCTGTGCTATGCTGGAAGTATGTAACTTGGTTTTACCTCTAGATGGTGGTTGAATGAGTGTATCCCCATAGGCTGTAAATTCAGACATTTGGTCCAGTTGGTGTGGCCACTGTTTTTGGAGGTTTAGAAAGGGGGTTGGCCGGTGCTAGAGGAAGTATGTTATGGGGGCAGGCTTTAGTGATGTTAACAGCCTTCATGGTCTCCAGTCGCTCTCTCTCTGCTCCTGTGTCAGTTGCAAGATGTGACCCTGCGCTGCTGACTCCAGCCCCAGCGCCATTGCCTCCCTACCACAATGGACTTCTACATTCCCTGGAACCGGTCAATCGTAAGCTACAAATAAACTCTGTCTTTTATACAAGTTCCTTTGGTCATGGGTGTTTTATACAGCAACCAGAAAAGTGATAATACGTTATGTGGTACAGAGAGTGGGCCGTTGGCTGTGAAGACCTGACCATGTGGATGTTGTGGATGGAAATTTGGAAAGACTTTGGAATTTAGGTTAAAAGGGCTGTTGACTACTGTAAGCAGAGCGGTTTAAGGGGCCATTCTTAGTAGGAAGCCTGAAGAAAGCATGTCCGAAAAAATGCGAGTTCCAGAGAGGAAAATAAAGAATTAGGCAGGCAACCGGGATATTTGCGATAAAGAGTCTGCAGCAGTTTGCCCACAGCCAAGAGTTGCACTGATGCTCGAGTTGAAAAGCAATGGACTAATGTATTTGGAGAGTATTTAAGCTAATGAGTGTAGGCGGATCTTGTTTAAAAAAAGTCCTAGTTTTTAGGATTGTGCTTTTTTTTTTTTTTGCTTTTATGTAATATTGTCATTCTTTTCAGTGAAGAAGAGCAAATGGGCGTAAAGAAATGCAGATGTACAGTTTGGATCTGAAAGTACACTAGGAAGATTAAAGGTGTGGCCAAGGCTTGTGCAGGAGAGGCTCCCTTTCATAGGAGATAAAGTGATTAAGGAGAGGCCTGGAGATTTACAAGTAACAAAGAATCAGTACCTTCAGGGCAGACCACACCCAGCTAAAACTCCAGCTTTTGAAAGAAAAATACGAAAGTGTTTTCTACTCCAACAAGTCAGGCAGAGAAAAAGTTGAAATGTGGTTGAAATAGGCCAGGGTCCATCCCAAACTTGCAGCCAACTCGGCAGTTTCATTCACGTGATGCTGGCTTTAGAAGCCATGAGTTTGCAAGAGTGAAGGGGTCTCAGTTCTTTCCTCCACGGTTTCAGAGAGCCCAGAGGCTAGGCAGAGTGCAGAGGGGTGTCCCTGAATAAGAAGGCCCTGATAGACCATTTGTGAAGCTGTGAGTGTGAAAGCCTGTGTTGGCAGGGAGACCCAGAAGACTTCAGATGCATACCTGTGAGATATTTGCAAGGAGAGCTCGCATACGGGAGTGGTACCGGCCTAAGAGAGATTGTATTATATTGCTCAAGCGCTGGAAGAGCTGAGCCATCTAAGCCCTTTGGAAGTCACTCGCCAGAAGATTGCAATGTGGAGACTGGACTTGGCGTTGCCCGGCTCGGTTTTCGGTCGTTGATTTGGTCCATAGTATTCCTGCACTATGCCTCATCTGACTCCCTTTTGGAGGGATGGTGATGTGTACTTTGGTTCCACTGTATGTTGCGAGGAATGTAATTTGGTCTGTCATTGATTTTTACAGGAGGCTTACAGATTTGGAGATATGTTGCCAAGTCTCAGGAGAAGAGACTTTGGACCGTAGACCTTTTGATGGCATTGAAAGACTGGTAAAGACTATGGGGACTTTTAAGGTGTGGATAAAAGTGCATTTTTGCCTTTTATATGGTCAGGAAGCCCATGGGGGCCAGGAAGTGGAATTGGTGTTGGTTTGAATGAGTGTCCCCCATAGCTGTAAGTATTCAGACATTGTCTCCAGTTGTTGGCATGTTTTCGGAGGTCGCCTACGAAGGTGATGGCCATGCTAGAAGAAGTACATTTTGGGGGCAGGCTTGGTGAGTTTAACAAGCCCGTGTTGCTCCATTGCTCTTCTCTCTGTCTGTGCTCAGTTTTCAGAAGTGACCCTCAGCATGCTGGCTCCGCTCACCTCCATGCCTCCCACAATGCCTTCCATGAATGATCAATCGCTCTCAAATGACCTCCTTTAAGTTATCCTGGTTTGATGTTTTACAGCATACATGAAGTGGACTAATATACACTATAAACTACTTAACCGAGTGTACTTTTATTAAGGTGTCCTTATCATCATGATATTTACCCCATCAATTCATCTGAATCAACCCCCCGTAGAACAAATGCTACCTATCTAGCCTACTATGGTTCTTTTCTATTCTATTACTTTTTTATTGTTTGTGCCTATATTTTTATCAATACCTTGCCCCCCATCAGTATGTTCCCAAGCACTAGTTTTTTTTTTATTTTCTATAGGTTTTTTGGGGGGCAGAAGTTTACTGTTTCGGAGTCATTCTTTGACCCTGTATTTTTTGTTGTTGTGTTTTTATCCTATCGCAATTTGTATCCTTCAAAATATGATTAGATGATACATGTGGATGCAAACATATTGCAAAATTATGATGTGTGAATAACTAAAATAGCATAATTCCAAAAGATAAAAAAGAATTAACCACACAATATTGGGTGTCACAATATCACAGAAAGAAACAGGGTGCACGGGAAGTCAGAGGGTCAGAGAGGGCGGTGATTTCTTTTTTTGTTGTTTTTTTTTTTTTTTTGGTCTTCTTGAGAGCAGGTTTTCCCTAGTAGCCCCAGCTATCGGGAACTTGCTCTGTAGACAGTGGCTGGCCGGTTGTGTACTTCACAAAGATCCACCTGCCCTCTGCCGGGATCCCTGAGTGCTAGGATTAAAGGCATGCACGGTAGACACATGGCAGGCTAGGGGTGTTGATTTCAAATAGAGGAGGAGGGAAAGCTTCCCTGAGAGCTTGAGTAACTGAATAAAGACCTAAGGGAGGTGAGAACGGGAAGGATTTATCTGTAAGTCTAGGTCCAGGGGACACAGTTGCTGCACTCTTCTGACCTCTGAAGCACTGTACGCACACAGGTACAGCTACTAGATGCAGGCAATAAATTTAACTCATATGATCAGTAAAAATAATAAATATGCAAGAAAATTAATAAAGATTTTAAAAAGACCTAAAGGAGGTGAGAATGGGAAAGATTTGCCATATTAGTGAAAATGGTTCCACACTGAATGAGAACTGGTGAGAAGACCTGAGATGGGGGCAGGGCCATGGGCAGTTCCAGGAACAGCAAAGAGGCTCTTGTCTGGCTGGGCATGAGTGACTGAGAAGGAAAGGGAGGGGGAGGGAGGGAGACAGAAAGACCAAGGGCCCAGCAGCTCGCAGGCTTAATCAGGGCCTGTCGGACTTCGGTGCTCACTCTTCAATTTTTTTTTTTTTTTTGAGACAGGGTCTCATGAAGCCCAGGCTAGCCTCCAACTTGCCGTGTAGCTAAGGATGACAGTGAACTCCCCAATCCTCCTGCCTCTGCCTCTCAAGTGCTGCAATTACAGGCATGAGCCACCACGCCCATTTTATGTGGTGCTGGAGTGGAACCCAAGGCTTCATTCCTGATCGACAAGCCCTCCACCCACTGAGCCCTAAAGGTCACTGTTAACCACAGCCTTGCTTTGTCTTCCAAACAGCCCAATGGTTCCCCTTTACGGACCCTTCCCTCCATTGCTGACACTATGCCAAGTATCATTTTCTTTCATAGGTGGCACAGGCAGGTGTCTGTTACTAAGGTTCAGGTGTGGGAGGTTTGTAATATCATCCAGGCTTAGAGCTCTGATGGGCCAGCTTGGGGGGAGGAGGCAGGAACTACAGCTGGGGATGTCCTCACTGTCAGCTCAGGGCTAGAGTATCAGCCGTGAGCTTCGCCCAACAAAAGTATAGAGAAACACAAAAGCAGGGCCTCTTAGTTGACATTCCTATGGGCGGGCCTCTTTGGAACACTCCTTTGAGAACAAATAAACACCTAGGACAATGAGGCCTTAATCTCCAGAGGTGTTTCGCTGGGAACAAAGACCCGAGGTCACAATGTGTCTGCTTTTCCCACAACCTAGGACGGCTGCTGTCCACCATGCTGTCTCCCAGAAAATTTCAGCTCTGTGTATGATTGGGAAGGAATATCTAGATTAAGCTAGCTGAAACAGGAAGGCCCACCTTGAACGTGGGCAGCACCATTCTGAGGGCTGAGGGTTCAGATTGCATTAAAAAATTTAAGTGGGGGCTATGGAGGCAACTCGTTGGTTAAAGCATTTGCAGCACCAGCATGAGGACCAGTGTTCAGATCCCCAGTACCCACAGAATATGCCACGTGGATGTGGCAGCCCACCTGTAACTTCAGCCTCTGAAGGCAGAGACAGGGGATCCCCAGAACAAGCTACCTAGGGAGACAATCAAGGCATATCACCCAGCTCTGGGTTTGATTGAGAGAGCCTGCCTCAATTCAGGAAATAAAAGGTCAATTGATAGATAAATGTGAATCCTGAAATATGATTTGGAAATAACATACAGTTTGTTTTTAGACGACATAATTTTAGTATAGGTGAGACACACACACACACGCCCACACACATATATATGCGTGTGTGTGTGTGTGTGTGTGTGTGTGTGTGTGTGTGTATGCATATGTTGAGGCAATACAAGCTGGAGGAAACAAAAAGAACCGGGACCAAAAAAAAAAGACTGAAACAGTGAATTTCTCCCCAAAACAATAATCCTCTGCTTTGAAGACTCAGAAAAAGATGCAAGACATGTATGGCAGAGTGCAGGAACTCAGGTGGGGTGGGATGCATGGAAAGGGAAGTGAGTCTTAATTGGATTGAAAAATGATGTATAATGTATGAAAAAGTTTAATAACAATAAAAATATTTTTTAAAAGATCAAATGGGCAGCACTCGGGAAGCAGAGATAGGCGGATCTCTGTGGGTTCAAGGCCGGCCTGGTCTACAGAGCGAGCTCCAGGACACCTGGTACTAAAAGGGAGACCCTGTCTCAAAAATACCAAAAAAAGTGTAAAACCAAAAATGAAAAAAAAAAAAAGATCAACTGGGGCTGGAGAGATGGCCTAGTGGTTAAGAGCACCGACTGCTCTTGCAGAGGACCTGGGTTCGATCCCTAGCACCCACATGGCGGCTGAGAACTGTCTGTAACTACAATTCCAGGAGAACTCCAATTCCAGGGGAATCCGACGCCATCTTCTGACCTCTGCAGCGTTGCACGACATGGGTACACAAACCTACATGCAGACAGTACATTCATACATGTACAAAAATAAAGAAAATTTAAAAGAATAAATAAAATAAATAAAAAAGATCAACTGATGATGATTCCTAATATCAGCCGCCAGAAGCCACATGTACACACACATGTGCATACACACGCACATATCCATACCACACACAAACATATACATGGGAAAGTGGAAAAATTAAAGAAAGATGTTTTATGAAAAAGGAAAAAGCTAGCTAACCCTCTACCATTCATCACCCTCCACCCCCATTTTTTTTTTAAATAAAGCCTTCCTACATTGCCCAGGATGGTTCTAGACTCCTGTATAGCAGTGCTCTTCTTGTCGTAGTCTCTCCAGTAGCTGAGAGGAAAGACAGAATCCACCACGAGCAGCCCAGCATTGATGCTCTGACCCTCTTTTTGGTTTTGGAGACAAGGTCTCATATGTAGTTCTCACTGGCCCGGAAGTCACTGTGTAGATGCCAAAACACTTAATGGTGATCCTCCTGCCTCTGCCTGCCAAGTGCTAGCATTTCCCAACCCAATACTGACCTTTTGTATCACAATCATAACAAGGATGCCCTTCTTATGGCTCTGGCTGAGTCACTGCTGCCTAGATGTTTGCCTGGCATTCATTATATAACTCTGCCCCCATTTCAAAGATAAAGAAACTGATATTCAGGGCTGGAGAGATGGTCTAGTGGTTAAGAGCACTGACTCGACTGCTGTTGCAGAGGACCAGGGTTTGATCCCCAGCACCAACATGGCAGCTGAGAACTGTCTGAAACTCCAATTCCAGGAGAACTCCAGTTCCAGGGGAATCCAACACCCTCTTCTGAACTCTGCAGCATGACACGGGTGCACAGACCTGCATGCAGACAGTACATTCATACACATAGAGAAAAATAAATAAATAAATTTTTTTAATAAAAAATAAATAAAAAAAAAAGAAACTGATATTTAGAGATGCAACATCGACTGCCCTAGGTCACCAGCAAATGAAGCAGAAGTGAAGCTTGTATACGAGCCTGTCCTCTGACTTCCTGCACCATTCTGAGATGGTGAGAGGGACAACTCTCTTACCCTGGCACTTACTGGAACCGTGGGTGGAGAAGGATCTCCTGCAAGGTGCCAATAGAAACCGTGGCTCTGGGGGAGGGGAACACAGGGAGGAAGAGGGAGAAGTCTTGGATCCCAGGCCTCCTTCTGCAGACACTCCTCTGTGCATTTACACGCCCTCCTTTGAAGATGTGAACATTGTGAACAAGGCAGGACAGGCCATTAAGGTCTGAGGAATTCTGAAACTGTGGTAACTCCTGCCCCCTGCCAGGCCATCTGCTGCCCAGAACATGTCTAGTGCTGATCAGCCCCACATGCCCTAGCCGCCTAAGCATCTTGCAGGCTTGTCCAACCCACAGCCTGAGGGCAAATAACCTCCACCCTGCTTAGGCAAGCAACTCTAATTAAATGCAGTGGGCCACGGGTGCGCGAGCGCCACACACACACACACACACACACACACACACACGCGCACTGAAAACAGGAAAGGAACTTGGAAGAAGAGATTTGGGATAGGGACAGGAATGAAGGCAAACAAGGGGTAAGGAAGCTTTGATCAAAGAATATTATATATGAAACTGTAAAAGAATAAAGAAATACCATTAGGAGTTTTGGGTGAGACTTTGTGTAACTTGATGGCGCAGTGGTCAAGCAGGAACTTCATCAATGACAACATCGGGTCACATGTGAATCGACTGAATGAACATGGGACCTGTGAAATGATAGCTCAATAGGTAAAGATGCTTGCCACTGGCTGAGCGTGGTGGCGCACGCCTTTAACCCCAGCACGTTCAGGGCACACATGGTAGAGAACCAACGCCTAAAAGTTGACCTCTGACCTCTACACTCGCACTGTCACGTGTGTACACCCCCACACTCGGCAATCAATCAATCAGCAAATTTTAAGAAATAAAAGCTGGACATGCTTGTGACTTGAGGAAGGCTGTGCTCGAACTCTAGCAACAGCCCCGGCTTGCCTGGACTCTTTCCCTTCTCTGGGCCTCAGTTTGTCACTTACAAAATAGGAGGGGCGGTGAGGAAGTCGTGCCAGGAGTGCTTGAATCTGAGTAATCGCTTCTTCCAGTTTAGACAGGAAGCAGCCCTGCCTCCAAAAAATAAAAATAAAGAAACTCACATAGGGGTTGGAGAGATGGCTCAGTGGTTAAGAGCACTGGCTGCTGTTGCAGAAGACCTAGGTCCAAATCCCAGTATCCACATGGCCGATAACAACCATCCCAAACTCCAGTTCCAGGAGATCCGACTCTCTCCGTGGGCATTGCATGACACAGGAGCACTTGCATACATGCATGCAAAAAGTATAAATTTAAAAAGTTAAAGGAAGAAACTTGCATATTAAGGCCTTAGTTCCTATTTGGGGAAGTTCTAGAAACTTTAGGAGATGGAACCTGGCTGGAGGAGATGGATCCTATAGAGGGGTCACGTCCCTGTCCCTTTCCTGAACTATCTCTGCTAAGCCACTGGGATGTATTCTGCCATGCTCCAAACCTCTGAAATCATTAGCCCCTTGCCTTAAGCTGTTTCTCAGCAGCATTTTCTCACGGCAACAAGATAAGCAACACACTGTTCTCCACTTAGATTCTAGACCAGCTGCCTGTGAGAACTTGGGCAAATGCGTTCAATTTTCTGTGCCTCTGTTTCCTTTCTATCATGTGGGGAGATAATACTACTCCATACTACTAGGGTTTTGTTCATTTGTTTGGGGTTTTTTGGCTTGAAGAGTTGTTTTCTTCTGTTTTTTGAGATGGGGTCTATGTAGTCTTCGTTGGCCCAGAACTCGCTATGTAGACCACGCTGGCCTTGAACTCACAGAGATTCTCCTGTCTCTGGGATTAAAAGGGTGTGCTTTTGGAGAGATGGCTCAGCGGTTAAGAGCACTGGCTGCTCTTGCAGAGGACCGAGTTCAAATCCCAGCTAACAACCGTCCATAACTCCCGTTCCAAGGGATCCGACTCCCTCTTCTGACCTTCACGGGTATTTTTTACAACACAGCTCCACATACACACATGCAGGCAATACACTCATACACATAAAATAAACAAATACAAAAATATTTTTTAAGTGTGTGCTTCTGTGTCTGGTTTGTTTTGTTATTGTGAGACAGGTTGGCTGGCCTGAAACTTCCAGAAATCCTCCTGCCTCTGCCTCCTGAGTGCTGGGATTAAAAACATGCGCTACCACACCCAACCCTGTTGTTTGGGGGACAGGAACAGCCCAAGCTTTACTTAGACGGAGTGCATTAAAGGACAGGAAGGGTTGCTCGCACAGCCTCCTGGGTGAGATACTGTTTGCTGAAGGCAGCAGGTGAACCAGCAATCCCAAGATGCTCTCTCCTTGGCACAGTGGGTTGCCCTGAGGTTAAGAAAGACTCACTTGGGGTAAGAAGTTGCTGGGACAGATGCTTTGAAACTTAACAAAGACATATGTGTTCTATACCTGGAAGGTCAGAGTTCCTCAGCAAAAGTTTATCTCTCTTGCCATTCTTCTTACAAACCAAGTGCACTCATGGGGTGGGGCAAACTGATAGGAAGCCCTTTGACCTATTTTTATGGCTTCAACCTGAAATGTTCCCTCACAGATTTGTGTTTTGAGTGCTGAGTCTCTGGCTGGTAGAGATATTTTGACAAATGTGAAGCTTTTAGGAGTTAGAGCTTGGCTGTTGGAGGTAAGTCTTTAGGAGCGGGTATTGAGTCCTGCTTGCTGCCTTTGACCCACCAAGACACAAACAGCTCTTTCCTACAGTCCCACCACCACAGACGGAGCGACTCCCGCTAGCCAGGATGGATGGAAATCAGGAGCCCACATACAACTTTTCTTCTCCTAAGTTGTTTCAGTCAGGTCATAAATACATAAAAACGACCTATAGAAGCATTCTAGTCTTAAAGCAAGCCACACAGGTGATATCTCAGAGCAGCACCTGGCAATACCCTGAGGAGATGCAAGCCTTCCTTTGGAATATGGTCACATTGTGGGACAAGACCTGAGGTCACATTCTAAGGTCCCCTGGTAGAGCATATGCTGACCATCCATATGACCTAGGTTCCATTCTGGCACTGAAAGAAATAGCTTAGAATATGGAGCTGGAGAGATGGCTCAGTGGTTAAGAGCATTGGCTGCTCTTCCAGGAGACCCAAGTTTGGTTCCCAGCACACATGTGGTGACTAACAACCATTTATAACTCCAGTTCCAGAGGCCTCCTTGGACACTGCACTCACATGGTCCACTTACATACATGCAGGCAACAACACAGTCTTTTTTTTTTTTTTTTGGTCTTTTTGAAACAGGGTCTCCCTGTAACCCCAGCTGGCCTGGAGCTTGCTCTGTAGACCAGGCTGGCCTTGAACTTGCAGAGATCTACCTGCCTCTGCCTCCCAAATGCTACGATTAAAGCCATGTGCCACCATGCCCGGTCATGCACTCTTAGACATAAAATAAAAGTAAATAATTTTTTAAAATATTTATTTGGGCCAGACATGGTGGTGCACAACTTTAATCCCAGCACTTGGGAGGCAGAGACAGGTGGATCTCTGTGAATTCAAGGCCAGCCTGGTCTACATAGCGAGCTCCAGGCCAGCTGGGACTAAAGGGAGACCCTGTCTCAAAAAGACCAAAGAAAAATATTTATTTGATATTTTTAATTTTCACTGAATTTTTGTGTATCTCATATAGAACAGCTCAATCTTTTTTTTTTTTTTGTATTTTTGAAACAGGGTCTCCTTTTAGTCCCAGTTGGCCTGGAGCTCACTCTGTAGAACATGCTGGCCTTGAACTCACAGAGATCCGCCTGCCTCTGCCTCCCAAGTGCTGGGATTAAAGGCGTGCACCACCACACCCAGCAGAACAGCTCAATCTTATTCATCTTTATGTACCCTTCCCTACTGGGACTCTACCATAGCCCCCACCACAACCAGAATGCATACATCCTGTCATCTGTGTTAAGGCCTATTGCATCAAGTTAGTGTCCACAGACATTCCTCAGTGCAAGTTCATCTGCCGAGGTCTAGTCAGCCAATACAGAACCCCACCCTTTAGGGAGATCATCTTTCTCACCCAGCAGTAATCAGCTGCCAATATTTCTTCAGCTAATGTTGGGATCTGCTGCCCATTTCCCCAGTTCTATGCTAAGGTTTCATCTGCTTGCATTTGCATGGGTGTTGTACATGCTGACACCATTGCTGCAGGTTCACATGAGCAGAAGGGTCCCAGGAGTTTGTAGGTCTCTATTTCTGTATGGTCATGCACCTCCTCCCTGGCTCTTACAATCTTTCTGACCCTTCTTCCGCAATGGTCCCTGATCCCTATGTGAGTGAAGCTTAATAAACAAGACCCATCCATAGACCCACATTCTACAGACTCTAAATCTCTTATGCTTTAGTCTTTTGTGACCTTTTGTGTTCCCGGCCCTCTGTTGCATGAGAGAGCTTCATTAATGAGAGTTGAGATGTTCGTTAATGTTCTCTTTACCCCTTGTTCTATGTTCTGTGAGCCTTAGGTGTAGAGGTTGCATTGTAGATGTGCCACTTAGGCTTTGGCAATTCACAGGCAATGCCTGTGTGTCCAGTTGTGGGGCTCTGTAATAGTCTCCATCTGGTACAAAAGAAGTTTTTTGGATAAGTGGTGACTGGGACATTTGTTTGCAAATATGAGAATACTTATTTTGCCGGGTGTGGTGGTGCACTCCATTAATCCTAGCACTCAGGAGGCAGAGGCAGCCGGATCTCTGTAAGTTCAAGACCAGCCTGGTCTACAGAGCAAGTTCCAGGCCAGCTGGGGCTACAGGATACTTTGTCTGAAAAATGCAAAAAAAAAAAAAAAAAGAATACTTATTTGCACATAGTCTAAGGATGTGACAGTCTTGGGTTTGTTTTCTTTCTAAGGTCTATGGTCTTTTATCCATGTGTGTTCGGCTATGTTTACAGTACCACACATGAGTTTCTTCCCATTGAATGAGCTTTAAGTCCAGTTAGGTAGCTGTTGATTGCCCCCATGATAAAAGTGCCACATTGCACCAATGTCATATGCTGTGCTGGTCACTGATGTAGTGGTCACCGATGTGGTAGTATTTGGTCTTGAAGCTGGTGTTGGACCATGGATTGAGTTTCTCCCTTACCAAGTTGTATAGTGCTCTCCAGAGCTAAGAGCCAACCCTCAGGGGAAGGGGCTTCCAGGTCTTCAGTAATAGGGTCTTAACTTCAAGTTCTTGGAGGTAATCAAGGGCTGTCTTGATTGGGAGAGTCTTGGACACCCCTGGCCAACCATTCAAAGGAAGGTTTCTCCTGCCTGGCACTTGTTATATAGCCTTCAGCTATACACACAGACTCATGTGGAGGTACTGTATGTGTAATTTGTCATTAGGTTGTTAGACTAATATGATTCCCTCCGTTTTGTTTTATTTTTACACTAGATAAGCATTATTTATCTCTCCTCTCTCTTTCCCTGTCTACCCCCCCATGTCTTTCCCATTTACAGTGCCCCCGTTTTCCCCATTTCTTCTCTCATAATTCCCATCTCCTATACTCCCACCTCTCTGGAGCTCCTTCTTTCCCTTTATCCCCAAAGTTCCTTGTATAATCCTTCCATTTAAATACCCTCATTTTGCCAGGCATGGTGGCGCATGCCTTTAATCCTAGCACTTTAGAGAAAGAGCCAGTGTGAGTTCAAGGCCAGCCTGGTCTACAGAGCGGGTTCCAGGACAGCTGGGGCTACAGGGAGACCCTGTCTTGACCAAAAATAAATAAATAAATAAATAAATCCCTCGTTTTATGATTTCTTCCTCAGTCACACCCATCTCTTGTTGTTCCTCTCTCTCAGGTTCCTTCTTTTCCTTTGCCTTTCTAGTTCCTTTACATTATCCTCATCCCTGTACTTACATCAGGATACATAGTCACATATAAGTATCCACAAATGACGGAGAATATATGTCCTTTGTTTTTCTGAGTCTGTGTTACTTCACTTAGTATATAACAGTTTTTTTTTTAATTTTATTTATTTCTATATGTGTATCAATGTACTGTCTGTATGCAGGTCTGTGCACCCGTGTCGTGCAGTGCCGCGGAGGTCAGAAGAGGGCGTCAGATTCCCCTGGAACTGGAGTTCTCCTGGAATTGGAGTTTCAGATGGTTCTTGGCCGCCATGTGGGTGCTGGGGATCGAACCCGGGTCCTCTGTAAGAGCGGTCGGCGCTCTTAACCGCTAGGCCATCTCTCCAGCCCGTATATAACAGTTTTTAGCTCCATCCATTTACTTGTAAATTTCATGATTCTGTATTCATTTTTTTTTATTCTGTATTTCTTTATTGTGTAAATTTACCACGTTTTCTTTATCCACCACTCAGTTGAAGGACACTTAGCTATTGTGGAAAGAGCAGAGACAAACATGGATGTAGAAGTATCTCTGCAATAGGATGAGTCCTTTGGGTATATGGCGAGGAGTGCTATAAACAGGTCAAATGGCAGGTTCGTTTTTAGGGGTTTTTTTGTTTTGTTTTGTTGGTAGCTACCTCTTGGAGGAACCCCAAATTTTTATGGAGCGGCACCACCAGCCAGGTGTCCTCCACTGAAGGGAAGCTCCCTCCTTTCCACCGTTCCTCCTCGTCCTCCTCTCCCAGCTCTGGGAGGGGCCCTGCAGCTTGTAGGTGGAGGTGGGCCAAGTCTGTCACTTCCAAATGATGGTTTGGTAGCTGTTTCTGTTTTGATGGCTTTTCCATCTGAGGGGTAGACGTCATGTTTCTGGGCGCATCCTTAGTAGCTGCTGGGCTTTCAAAGGCGACACGATTGCATGTTCTTGATGTATGTGTTTTATAATCTTTCATCAAAATGGCTTCCACTATTTGCCCATATTTGACAAATACTGCTTTAAGCGTTTTCTCTTTGGCTTCTTTTTTTGTCTTTTTTTTGTCTCCATTTCTGTAGCCCCAGCTGTCCGCTGTCCTGTCCTGGAACTCAACTCTAGACCAGGCTGGCCTTGAAACTCAACAAGATCCCGCCTGCCTCTGCCTCCCAAGTGCTAGGATTAAAGGCATGCACCACCATGGCCAGCTCTCTTTTGCTTCTTTATTAAGCTCACCAATGACGAGGATTTCCTTAGGCAATTTGCTTTAGTCTTTTTTTTTTCTCAGGCAGGAGACTAGGAGAGGGTCTGGGTGGTCTCAAGCTCTAATAGCTCAGCATGGGATGAGTGACAGCTGCTTCCCCCTGCAAAATAACAAAAGACCACTAGGACTACTGAGCAAGCTACAGTCAACGTTAGGTAGGATTTTATTCACCACATACTTCAGGCCATTCTACACTCTGGGCTGAAGTCTTCTTGCTTCTTCCTACTCCAGCCCCAGCGGTGCTTTGGGCCTGCGCGCCAGGCCCCGTTTTACAGTCAGTTACAATTCTGTTACAACAACAATCCTGCCCACTAGCTCGAAGTCCTTCCACGGTGCAGGTCAGGCTGTCAGAAGTTTGAAGAATGAGGCATCTCAGTTGGAGAGCTGGGCTAAGCAGTTAAGAACACTGGCTGTTCTTGCAGAAGACTCAGGTTCAAATCCAGCACCCACATGGAAGCTAATGTGTCTGTAACTGCAGTTCCAAGAGGTACGATGCCCTCTTCTGACTTCTGTGGGCATGACATGGGTGCACTTATTTTTTTTTTTTTTTGTCTTTTTGAGACAGGGTCTCCCTGTAGCCCCGCTGTCCTGGAACTCACTTTGTAGACCAGGCTGGCCTTGAACTCACAAAGATCCGCCTGCCTCTGCCTCCCAAGTGCTAGGATTAAAGGCGTGCGCCACCACGCCCGGCGACATGGGTGCACTTATATACATTCAATATAAAATAGTTATACACATTGAGAGATAGATAGATAGATAGATAGAGAGACAGAGAGACAGAGAGAGAAACTTTGCCCAGAGCTCAGGGTTTTCTCTGCCTAGCTTGCCCCATCCATTCCCAGACCAGCCACATAGAGGGTGCTGTCTTCTTAGGAGAAGAGAACGATAGAAACAAAACCCAGTTTTCTTACGCTATGGCTAAGATTTATCAGGGGACAGGTGTGCAGATAGGGGAGAGACCAAACTACCATCAAAGGACATTGTATGAAATTTGAAAAAAATGCAATAAAACACACACACACACACACACACACAGAGCCACATTCCCTCAAACAAAAATAGGTTTTTTTTTTTAAAATTATTATTTTTTGACTGGGAGTGGTGGGCACATGCCTTTAAATCCTAGCACTTGGGAGGCAGGCAGATCTCTGTGAGTTCAAAGCCAGCACTGGTCTACAGAGTGAGTTCCAGACAGCTGGGGCTACAGGTGGTCTAAAAAGAAAAAAATATATATATTGTCGTTTTATATATATTATATATATATATATATAATATATTATATAACATATATATAATATATCAGTATATATATATATATATATATTATATATGGAGAATGTTTAGCTGATCATGGTGGGAACATGCCTTTAGTTTCTGCCTTTAGGAGGCAGAGGCAAAGCAGGTGGATCTTGAGTTCCAGGCCAGCTGGGGCTACAGGGAGAACTTATTTCAGAGAGATAGAGAGAGAGAGAGAGATTGAGAGATTTTTCTTTCTTGGCTCCTCCCCCCCTCCCCTTACCTCGCTTTTCTCCCCCTTATTGCTTTCCTCTTATCTTCCCTTTTAGTCAGGATCTGAGCATGTAGCCCAGGCTGGCCTTGAATCAGTGACCCCTCAACCTCTGGAGTGCTGGGATTACAGGCCTATGATATGCCTGGCTACTAAAGCCCTACTTCCTGATTCTTGTTTTTCCTGCTCCTCCTGTTATTTATTTTTTGAGACAAGGTTTCACTATGTAGCCCAGGTTCTGTGTCCTGAGGATTAAAGGTACATGTCACCATGCATGGATCTTCTTTCTTCTTCTTTTTTTTTTTTTAATTTTTTTATTTCTTTCTGTATGTGTATGAATGTACTGTCTGCATGCACGTGTGTCGTGCAATGCCACGGAGGTCAGAAGAGGGTGTCAGATTCCCCTGGAACTGGAGTTCTCCTGGAATTGGAGTTGCAGAGGTTCTCGGCCGCCATGTGGGTGCTGGGGATCGAACCTGGGTCCTCTGTAAGAGTGGTCGGCGCTCTTAACCGCTAGGCCATCTCTCCAGCCCCCTCTTCTTTCTTCTTTTACAGTGAGGGTGTTCTAGACTGGTTTCTCTGTTGCTGTGAGAGACACTGTGTCGACATACAAGGTGGTAAAATGAGCAGGGAAAATGGCAGGTGTCACCCTCAGGCCTCCACACTCAGGTGCACACACAAGTGCACCCACATGCATGGAAATACACATGCACACATATACAGAGGATAGGAGAAGCAGAGAAGAGACAGAGACAGAGAGAGAGAGAGAGAGGAGAGAGTGAGAGATGGGGACAGAGACAGAGAGACAGAGAGAGAGAACAGAGAGACAAGAGAGAGAACGAGAGACAGAGACAGAGAGACAGAGAGAGACACGAGACAGAGAGACAGAGAGAGACAGAGACAGAGACAGGGAGAACAGAGACAGAGAAAGACATGGAGACAAGGTGAGAGACAGAGGAACAGAGCAGAGAGAGANTGCTGGAAACCAACCTGGGTCCTCTTCAGAGCAACCAGTGCTCCTTCAATCACTTTTTTTTTTTTAATGTCATTTTTGTTTGTCTTTTTTTGAGACAGGGTCTCCCCTGATAGCCCCAGCTGGCCTGGAACTTGCTGCTTCAACCAGGCTGGCCTTGAACTCACAGAGATCCACCTGGCTCTGCCTTCCAAGTGCTGGGATCAAAGGCGTGCACCACCACACCCAGCTTCTTCACTCTTTTAAATTGTGTTGCATGCCCAGAATTAAAGTTCCCCTGCCTGGGGTCTTCGAATAGCTAGAGGAATTCCATGTAGTTCTCTTCCTGGATGATTCAAGAAGCACAAAAGGGAAGGATTGTGTCACTTGCCATGCCTGCAAACCTGGCAACTGGGAAGTTGAGGCAGGAGGATTATGAGTTTAAGGCCAGGCTTGGTTACATAGTAAGACCTTGCATCAAAACAAAACCCAAGACTGGGGAGATAGCTTAGTTGGTAAGGACCTAAGTTTGACCCCAGTATTTATTTCTGTTTGTTTTTTTGGAACAGGACTCATGTAGACTGAGACATCTCTCTAGCCCCTAGCAGTGTGGAGACACTCTCTAAAAAAACACTAAAGGGCCGGGCGTGGTGGCGCATGCCTTAATCCTAGCACTCAGGAGCAGAGGCCGGCGGATCTTGTGAGTTCAAGGCAGCCTGGTCTACAGAGTGAGTTCTGCGGACAGTTAGGCTACAGAGGAGACCCGTCTCAAAAAACCAAAAAAGAAAAAAAAAAAAAACAAAAAAACTAAAAACAACAAAAAACAAAAAAACCCACACCCCTCAATAAGGTAAAAAGAGGCTCACCCCAGTGAACTGAGGGTCACATGGAAAAGATAGTTATGAAAGCCCCCCATCAAGTGACGCCCACCGTATGGAAGAGATGTTTATTTGTCCCCAGTTGATGTCTAACTAAAGACAGCTGTTCAAGCAGAGATCACCACGTGGTCACGATCGCCTTGGTCTGTAAGAGCAAGCACCCTAACTTGTTCTGGACTGAAGGTACCCTCCACATGGTTCCTACATCAGTTCAAGCCACCCAGCAGCAACAGGCAGTGACCATGGAGAAAGCCAATCCGATCTGAGGCACCAGAAACACATCCTAGGAATACATGAAGCTTTAGGACGAAATCACCAAACAAACAAAATGGAAATTGTTCTGTCAGAACTACCTTAAGGATTAGTAAAAGGAAAAGTTATGTTTCACTTTTTTTTTTTTTTTGAGACAGGGTCTCCCTGTAGTCCCAGATGTCCTGGAACTCACTCTGTAGACCAGGCTGGCCTTCAACTCACAAAGATCTGCCTGCCTCTGCCTCCCAAGTGCTAGGATTAAAGGCGTGCGCTACCATGCCCGGCGTGTTTCACTTTTTAAGGTTTTTTTTTTAGTTACATTCTCCATAATTTTAATGTTTTATGGGAAAAAAAGTAAAACATGCATATTTGATTTGATATTATAAATTGTTTTCAACAACAAAAAAGTTAAATGTGTTAAGACTCTATTTGTACTTATGTAATTTTCCAAGAAAAACCAATCTCAATGACTAGTTCCCATCTGATTTTTTTCCAGTAAAAAAGGCAATGGGGCTGGCAAGATGGCTCAGCGGTTAAGAGCACCGACTGCTCTTACAGAGGACCTGAGTTTGATTCCCAGCACCCACATGACGACAAAGAACCATCTTTAACTCCAGTTCTGGGGCAATCCGACACCCTCTTCTGACCTCCGCAGCATTGCACAACCCGGGCGCACAAACCTACATGCAGACAGTACATTCATACACATAAAAATAATAAATTAGGCCTCTCCTTGTTCCTTTATTCACCATACGCCAGTCCTTCTAAGGGCTAAAGAGGAGAGGTGCAATAATAATAATAATAATAATAATAATAATAATAAATTTTAAAAAGAAGGCAAGAGATTCTAATATTTTCCCCAAACATGTAGCCATTTAGATGTCCATTGATCTCTGTTGAGAAAAGAATTTATTCTGTGTATACAAACAAACTAGCTTTTACAGGATGGTTGAAGTAGGTTACACCTAGGTCTTGAGATATCTTTCAACTGAAATTTCAAATGTTCTTTAGATGTTTATAGAAATGTTTATAGAAAATCAGGGTCCAGGCTGGGCATGGTGGCACACACCTTTAATCCCAGCACTCAGAAGGCATAGGTAGGTGGATCTCTGTGAGTTCAAGAACAGCTCGGTCTACATAGTGAATTCCAGGCCACCTGGGGGCTATAGAGAGACCCTGTCTCAAAAAGACAAAAAAAAGAAAAAAGAAAAAGAAAAAAATCAGAATTCAAATACATAAGACAGTGCTGTGTACCTATTAAACCCAGGAAAGGCAAATACAGGGCCACTGGGGTTCGGTTCCCAGCACCAACATGGCAGCTAACAACTCTCTATAACTCCAGTTCTGGGAGATCTAACGCCTTCTGACCTCCACAGGCATTGCACAACACAGGTGTACTTACACACATGCAAGCAATACACTCATACACATAACAAAATAAGATTTTTAGAAAGGCAAATAGAGAATGCTGACCCTATTTTTCTTTTTGACGTATCCTTGGAAATCCTCAAGAATTTCTCCTTTTCCCCTCCCACAATAAGACCATTAAGCATGTGTTAAACAGCTACAGACTATTAGATAAAATATTTGAGAGAAGTTGGAGTGTGGGAGTGAATACGATGAGATATATTACATGTGTGACATTCTCAAAGAATAAACAAAAAAATAATTTTTTTAATATTTGCCTGGGCATGGTGACATATGTCTTTAATTTCAGCACTCTGAAGGCAGAGGCAGGATCCCTGTGAGTTTGAGGCCACCCTGGTCTACAGAGTGAGTTCCCCTGCCAGTCAGGGGTGCATAGTGATATCTGGAGGGGGGGTGACTCTTGGTAGTTTGTCCAGGCTCCAGCAGCTGGACCCACCCCCAAGGATATGGGGGAGGGGAGATAGACATGATGAAAATATGTGAAATTCACAAACTCCAATAAATATGTTTCACCAAAACCTCAAAAACAATTGGCCAAAGCAAGAAAGAAAAATGGCCCTCTTTTGTTTTTAACCAAAAAAATCTTTATTTTTTAGTTTAAAAAAAAAAAAAGCTGGGTGAGGTGGCGCACGCCTTTAATCCCAGTACTCAGGAGGCAGAGGCAGGCGGATCTCTGTGAATTCAAGGCCAGCGTGGTCTACAGAGTGAGCTCCAGGCCAGCTGGGACTAAAGGGAGACCCTGTCTCAAAAAAAATAAATAAATAAATAAAAATAAACTCTTCTTTTTCAAGTAACCATGTGTTCTAATTTGCCTTCCATTACTGTGACAAAACACTCTGACCAACACCAACTTGGGGAGGAAAGGGTTTATTCAGCTTACATCTCCTGGGTCACAGTTCATCACTTAGGGAGCCCAAGACAGGAACTCAGGGCAGGAACCTGGAGGCAAGAGCTGAAGCACAGGCCATGGAGGAATGCTGTTCACTGGCTTGCTCTCCTGGCTCATGCCCAGCCTGCCTTCTTATACCGTACACAACCACCTGCCCAGGGTGGCACCACTCATTGTGCACTGGACCCTTCCACACTGCTCGACCATCAAGACAAAACTCCACAGATGTGGCCACAGGCCAAACCAATGGAGCCAATTCCCCAATTGAGGCTCCCTCAACCCAGGTGTGTCAAGTTGACACTAAAGCTATCCAGCACACCATGATTAGCTTAGAAAAATCGGTATACAGCTGGGCATGGTGGAGCATGCCTTTAATCCCAGCACTTGGGAGGCAGAGGCAGGTGGATCTCTGTTAGCTCAAGGCCAGTCTGGTCTACAGAGCAAGTTCCAGGACAGCTGGGGCTACAGAGAGACCTTGTCTCAAAAACACCAAAAAAAAAAAAAAAAAAAAAAATATGAGTATACACCTTCAAAGTATTTCCCTTTAATGAAAAACTTAGCTTTACTAAATCTAAACATTAAAGTGTAAAAAACTTGGCTTGGGTGGTGCATGCTTTAAATCCCAGCTTCGGAGGCAGAGCAGGTGGGACCTCTGTAGTTCAAGGCCAACCTGAGTCTACAAAGCAAAGTTCCAGGCCACTTGGAGCTAACAGGGGAGAACCTGTCTCAAAAATACCAAAAAAAAAAAGGGGGGGGCTGAGAGATGGCCTAGCGGTTAGACGCACTGACTGCTCTCTTGCAGAGGACTCCGGGTTCGGAGCCCCAGCACCCATGCTGGCGGCTTAGAACATCTGTACTCCATCTAGGAGAACTCCAGTTCCCAAGGGAATCTGACACCCTCTTCTGACCTCTGCAGCATTGCGTGACATGGGTGCACAGACCTACATGCAGACAGTACATTCATACACATAAATAAATAAAATTAAAAAAAAAAAAACAGAATCATGCTTCAGGCCCTTCTCCAGGAACCAGCATTGTGAAGTTATTTCCATTTAGCAAAATCTGATCTAATTTAGTAATCCTTCCTTCTGGAGTAATTTCAAACTCTGTGACATCTTTCAGCACCATACTGACAAAGTCATCAAATCCTAGAAGTGTACCAACAATTTATCACTCTTCATCTCAATGTGAATTCATGATCCTAAACACTTGCACACAAGCTCCAGCCACCATGGCTACACCCTTTGTACCCAAAATAAATAAGCAAAAACCTTGTAGCACATACACAATAATGGTGTCCCTGTTTAGCCACCTCTCTGAATTTTATAATTACTTAAGCAGGTGAGAGACTCTGTAGTTAAGACAAAAAACACAGAGACCCAGATGCAGATCCAGCCTCACAGGAAGGTTTTCACAGGGCCGTGGAACAGAATCTGCAGTAGGGACTCTGGGTCATGCTAGCAAGAAGGAAGCCCACGGATCTCTTACTGTTGGAGGGGTTTCTTGAGACAATGTCTTCTATATAACCCCTGGGGTCTGACTCCAGACTCTGCAATCTCGTTCTGCCTCAGCCTCTGAGTGCTGGGATTATGAGGGTGCTGGGATCTGAGACCACAGAGCTTTGTGCGTGGCTAGTTAAGCACTTACCAACTGAGCTACATGCCCCAGCCTCTCTTGTCCACTTTTGATTTTCAGCATTAGTAGAGTGGAGCTTAGCTGATAACTCACACACAAAAAGCAGCAGGGACAGCAGAGCGGCCAGCAGGCTGAGCCACAGAAGCAACGCAGCCAGAAAGCAGCCGGCAGCTTTGACGGCGCAAGAAGAGGGATCAACGGGACCGGACAGCAGCACAGGGCAGGAGAAGGACAGACCAGGACAGCTGACAGCGCAGAAGCAGCAGCAGCAGCAAAAGAAGCAGAGGGCCTGGAGAGCTTCTCAGCGGTTTAAGAGCACTGTGACGTTCTTGAGAAAGGGCCGGGTTCCATTCCCAGCACCCACCATGGTGACTAACAACCATCCACGCCATTTCCCAGAGATCCATGCCCTCTAGCTGACCCTGCGAGGGGCATTGCACGACGATGGCACTTACATATGAATACACTGGCAAACACTTCAAACACATTAAACAGTATAATAAAAGTTTTAAGGTTGTTTGTTTTGTTTTGTTTTTTGTTTTAGGAGACTTGCTGATCGTGCGGGGTGGCGCATTACCTTTGGAGCCCAGCACAGTCGGGAAGCAGAGGCAGGGTGCAATCTCTGTGAGTACTGGGCACAGCATGGTCTACATAGTGAGCTTGCCAGTGCCAGCTGAGACTAACAAGAGGAGACTCTGTCTCAACGAGAGAGAGAGAGAGAGAGAGAGAGAGAGAGAGAGAGAGAGAGAGAGAGAGAGAGAGAGCTGTCAGTGGCATCTGTAAAGGCCTTGGCAATCCCCATTTCCTGGGCATGTGTGAAAGCCGGACACAAGAGGGCGCCACCTGCCTCTGCTCACTACAATCAAGCCAATGGTAATGAATAAATACAAAGCTGCCCCAGGTCATCACTAACTGGAGCCTCCCCTCACAAAAGGAACGGGGCTGGCTGATTAGTAACAGTATCATCATTGGCTGGCCTTCCAGCCTCATGAAAGGCAGATAGACCTTTCCTTTCTCAGGATCAGCTATTTTTTTTCCCTACATTAAGGAACAGCAGGCAGTTTCTGTTTACTTCCATGTTGGTTATGCCCTGGTAATGGAGTCAGTAAACTGGCCTGTTTCACTCTAGTGTTAAGGGTTAATTCTTTAATCAATCTGCCAATTCCTGCACACTTGAAAAAAAAAATTAAATAAAGACCCAGTGGCCCATGTTAGGTCTGGGCTTCCCAGAATTCCAAGGGACACACAGATGTCCACTTCCTCCAGAGGCTGTCAATCTTCTGACCTCTTCCCCTGTACCTGATGGCTATAAACGGGTGGGCCCCAATCGCCATCTTGCTGCTCTTGTTGCTATTCCACCACGTGCCCACAAGCAGCCCACTCTGGCAGTTCCAGTGGAACTAAATCATGTTCCTGGAGTGACTTAAGTCTCATGTGCCTTTTTATCTGGGGGTTCGCACCTTTATAACCTAAGAGCCCATACTTGGAAGATGGAGGCAGGAATGTCAGGAGTTCAAGGCCAGCCTCAGCTGACACAGTGAGTTTGAGGCCAGCCTGGGCTACATGAGGCCCTGTTTCAGGAAAAAAATAAATAAATACATAAATAAAATGCTACCTACTTCTCACCAATATTATGAAGAATTAGCAAGACATGTATTTAAAGGGCTTAACCCAAGGCTTGACGTGTAAAACTCCATTAACATATATTACGTAGCAGTCACAGTTAGTAGTGGTCCCATCATTACTTCACACTGATTTGTGCTGTTTTTATGTTTTCATGTGCAGTTTCTCCTCGATTTTTATTGAATTTTTGTGTATTTCATACAGAACATCTCGATCAGCCTTAATCCTCTTTATACCCCCTTCCTCAGTGGTGTCCTTACACACACACACACACACACACACCAACTGGGCATTCCTCAGTGCAAGTTCATCCACTGAGGTCTAATCAGCCCACCCAGATCACCACTCATCAAAGAAGCTTCTTTTGCACCAGATAGAAATTATTACACAGTACCACAACTTGTCACACACAGACATTGTCTGTGAATTGCCCAAGCCTAAGCAGCACATCAACAACGCAACCTCTACACCTAAGACTCACGCAACATAGAACAAGAAATAAAGAGGACACTAATGAACTTCTCAACTCTCACTATGAGGCTCCCTCATGCAACAGAAGACCAGGAACACAAAAGGGCACAAATGACCAAAGCGTGGAGGTTAGCAGTCTGCAAAGTGTGAGTCCTCGGACAGGACTCCTGTATTAAGCTTCATTCACCCAGGGCTCAGAGGCCATTGTAGAAGAGGGGGTGAAAAGATTGTTACAGCCAGGGAGGAGGTGCATGACCATGTGGAAATAGAATCATACAAGCTCCGGGGACCCTGTTCATATGATCGATCCTACAGTGGTGGTGTCAGCATGCACAAGACCATGCAAACTTAAGCAGTTGTTTTCTTTAATGTACATAAGGGTTTTGCCTGCATGGAAGTGCACCAGATTCATGCAATGCCCAGGGAAGGCCAGAAGAGGCCATCAGATCCCCTGGAACTGGAATTACGGACAGTTCTTAGCTACCATCTGGATCCCGAGTCCTTTGCAAGAATAGACAGTGCTCTTAACTGTTGAAACATCTCTCCAGCCCTCCCACACTTTTCTTTGTAAGTTTTTTATGTGTATGAGTGTTATGCCTACATGTACATAAGTGAATCCATGCCATGCAGTACCCACAGAAGAGGGCGTTGGATCCCCTGGAACAATTGTTAGCTGCCGGGGCTGGAGAGATGGCCTAGCAGTTAAGAGCGGCTGCTCTTGCAGAGGACCTGGGTTCGATCCCCAGCACCCACATGGCGGCTGAGAACCGTCTTTAACTCCAGTTCCAGGGGAATTCGAGACCATCTTCTGACCTCCACGGCATTGAACAACACAGATGCACAGACCCGCATGCAGACAGTACATTCATACACATATGAAAATAAATAAAAAATACAAATAAAATAATTGTTAGCTGCCATGTGGGTGCTGATATTTTATTTTTTTTTTAATTTTTTTTTATTTCCGTATGTGTATGAATGTACTGTCTGCATGCAAGTTTGTGCACCCGTGTCGTGCAATGCCGCGGAGGTCAGAAGAGGGTGTCAGATTCCCCTGGAACTGGAGTTCTCCTGGAATTGGAGTTTCAGACGGTTCTCAGCCGCCATGTGGGTGCTGGGGATCGAACCCGGGTCCTCTGTAAGAGCGATCGGCGCTCTTAACCGCTAGGCCATCATCGATGGTGGCTGTATATTGTTAAAGCCTGGAGTCCTCTGAACCAACAACTAAGTCGAAGTGCGATTTAGCTTCTGCTAGTCCATCTCTCCAGGCCCAATTTTTTTTTTTTTTTTGTGTTTTTATTTTAACCTTCTTAATTATTGCATATATCGGTTCATCTGTGTCTGTAATCTTGTGGTGCACATGAGTGCAGGGTGCCGCTTGGGGTCCCAGAAAACTAGTGCTTGGGAGAGGGCCCTTGCATGCTGGAGTTAAAGGCACTTGTGAGCCACCCTACAGGCGGGTGCTGAGACTGAACTTAACAATGAGACATTATTATTTATGTCTTTGCTTTTATTACTATTTTGGCTGGAGATTGGAGCCCTGGGTCTGTCTCTCACATGCTAGGCAAATTCTATACCACTGAGCTACTTCTAGCTCACTAGAAACTGTTTTCAATCAAAAGCCCTACCCTCTTCCATGCACTAAGCAGATCCGTATTGTCGCACATGGCTTTCTTCTTGCCAGAACTTCTAAACACAATCACAGTTCAGATGCATCTGAGCAGTGTGAACGTAAGTGACTAAGTCACCTACCTAGGCTTCAGTTTATCACCAAGAGGAGAATCTCGAGCATTCTCTCTTCCGGACTTTTAGAACTAAACAAGATCCTATCACTCTCTCTGCCTCCTTTTTACCATCTTTCCTTTCTCTCAAACCCGTCTGTTCTCTCCCAGGGATAGGTGAGCTCACAGTGCCCCCTGGTGGTGTGGAGGGTCTGATCTTCGAAGGGGATCACCTGGATGGGATGGAATGGAAAGCGATGGATGGATCGGGATGGATGAATGGATGGGATGGATGGATGGGATGGATGGTGGGTATTTGGTTGTAGATACGGAGGGAAAGACTCCTGTAAGTTCCCGCCTGGATTGAGCCATTGTTAGAGGCTGTTGGGGAAGGGAAAGAGATGGGAAAGATTGTTGTCCTAATCGTGTTCGGTCTGGATCTGGTTGGGGTCTGGTGCCGTAAGGCCGGGATTATCTGTAGAAAGTCGCAAAGTGAGTGGCTGAGAGAAACTTTTTTATTATTTAATACTTTTTGGTATTTTGAGGACAGGGTCTCCTTTTACGTCCCCAGCTGGGCCTGGAGCTTACTCTGTAAGACCCAGGTTGGCCTTGAACTCACAGATATCTGCTTCTGCCTCTAACCTCCCCGAATGTGCTTTAGGATTAAAGGGCGTGTGGCCACCACGCCCGGTGAGACACATCGTTAAGAAGTGTTCACACATGCATTAGTCATTACGAAATGGCAAATCAAACCCACTTTTAAAGATTATCATTTACTCGCCATACGAGACTGGCTAGGATCAGAAGAAAACAGAAATGCATCACCAAGTGCTGGAGATGGTGTATGCTGGAAAGAGGAAACGAGCTGCAATGCCACTGGCTGATGGGAATGCAAACTCGTAACAGCCCATATGGAAAGCAGTGTGCGAACCCTTGAGACTTGGCTTGGAAATGAAACTTGGCCAAACCTGGACCGCAACCACTTACCACTGCCTGGGCATGTGTACACACAAGACCATTCTACCCCAATGGAGAGATACATGCCACAGCCATGTTTATTTCAGTCTAAGCTCTCTTCCGCAAGAGGAGGCTGGAAGACCCAACCCAATGCCCCTCAACCAAAGAGAGGATAAAGAAAATGTGGTACATCTACACAATGGAGTTCTTTGCAGCAGTAAAGAAAGATGACATCATGAACTTTGCAGGTAAATGGCTGGAGCTAGAAGACATCATGCTGAGTGAAGTAACACAGTCCCAGAAAAACAAATGATGAATGGTATCCTTCATCTGTGGATGCTAGTGCCAATTACCTAGTTGTAAGTATTTCTTGTGCATGGCCCCTTGAGCTTTTTTGTCCAAGTAGTTGGGAGTGATGCATATTGAAAACAACAACAACAACAACAACAACAACAGAAAGGACTGCAGCAAAGAACTGACAGAAGCGGTGAACTTCTGCTCAAAACAGTCAACTTCCACATGAGAATTTTGAGAAAGACTGAGAAAGAGATGAAAAGCATGTTTGGCAGAATACAAGAGCTCTGGTGGGGTGGGGGGATAGGGTGGGGGACATGGGTCTAGATTTGATTAGTAACATAATCTTGTACATATATATGAAGAAGAAGAAGAAAGTCCAAAGTAACTGGAATCTATAACATGAAGTCCTCTGACACAGAATGACTGAAGGGGTGTGAGTCTCCTCCTACAGTGTATAAAAGGTTGGTCTGAGCCCCATTTGGTACCTGGGTAGTTAGAATGATGTGGATGAATAGGTGAAAATATCAGACCCAATAGCCTAATATTAGAAAGTATTAGACTAATAGCAGAAAATATTGACTCAGTAGCCTAAATAAATCTCCCCAAAAATATCTTTAGTGCTTTTCAGTAAACATATGTTAATAATATTAATGTTATTTGAATATTATATATGAGCTATGAAAACATATTAGCAAAAAAAGAAAACATATTAGCATAGATATGGATAGTTAAAAATATAAACAAATGATACAGATATATCAGATATAAATACAGATATTTATGCAAACAAGTCATCCTCAGCTACACAGCAAGTTGAAAGCTAGTGTACACATGATCTAGATGTATTAGAGATAGGAAGAAAGTTTATAGAAACAAGTGGTGTATAGACAATTCAAATACACAGTAGAATAGAAGAGAGCATGCCAGTCGAGTTAGTAGAGCACTTACATGGCATACAGAGGTCCTGGGTTCAAGTCCCAGCACTGTGTGCACTGAGCCATGCAGTTACACTCAAATAATAACTCCAACATTTGGGAAATGGAAGAAAGGGGATTAGGAGTTCAAGGTTTTCCTTGGTATATAGCCAGTCCAAGGGCAGCCTGGGCCATATTAGTCTTGATAAATGATAGGTAGATAGATAGATAGATAGATAGATAGATAGATAGATAGATAGATGATAGATAGAGGGATGATGGATAGATGATAGATAGATATAGATAGATAGATGATAGATAGATAATAGATAGATGATAGACAGATGATGGATAGATGATTGATTGATAGATAATAGATGATAAATAGATGAGTCTAATATACAATATAAACATATGGTATGAATATAAAATGGAGATTAAGCTGGGCATGATGCCACAAGCTTTCTTTTAATTTTTATTTATGTGTATGAATGTACTGTCTGCATACAGGTCTGTGCACCCGTGTTGTGCACTGGCGAGGAGGTCAGAAGACGGTGTCAGATTCCCCTGGAACTGGAGTTCTCCTGGAATTGGAGTTACAGACGGTTCTCAGCCGCCATGTGGGTGCTGGGGATTGAACCCAGGTCCTCTGCAAGAGCAGTCGGTGCTCTTAATCGCTAGGCCATCTCTCCAGCCCCAATGCCACAAGCTTTTAATCCCAGCATTCAGGCAGATCTCTGTGAGATCCAGGCCAGCAGCATTTATATAGTGAGTTCCAGGCCAGCTGGAGCTACCAGGAACACTTTCTCAAAAAAATAACACATTCTATGGGTATACTGAAACATGCATGTAATGATCCCAGCATTTGAGAGGCTGAGACAGGAGAACTGGGAGGCTAGACTGCAAGACTGTCTTTTAAAAAGGCCAAGCACAGCCAGGCGTGGTGGCACATGCCTTTAATCCTAGCACTTGGGAGGCAGAGGCAGGTGAATTTCTGTAAATTCAAGGCCAGCCTCGTCTATGTAATGAGTTCTAGGACAGCCAGAGCTACAGGGAGACCCTGTCTCAAAAAAAAAAGACAAAAAATATCTCAGCACTTAGGAGGGAGAGGCAGGGGAATTTCCCCAAGCTGGAGGCCAATCTGCTACATACAGTAAGCTAAAGGCCAGCAGATACAGGAAAGAATCACTCTCAGAAACAAAATAAATACAGATAACATAGTGACCAATCCAATTAAATATTATGTTAATATCTTTATGAATCAAAATCATGGAGCTGGAGAAATGGCTCAACAGTTAAGAGGACTGACTGTTCTTGTAAAGGATCTGGGTTCAGTACCCAGCATCTGCCAGGCTAAGGACCATCTGTAACTCCAGCCCCAGGGGCTCTGATGCCCTCTTCTGGCCTCCTTGGGCATTGCATGCCCTAGGTGCACATACATGCAGGCAATACATTCATACACATAAAATAATAAATAAATAAAAATATTTTTAGACAATCTTGCTGGATGTGGTGGTGCTGTGTGTATCATACTGAGGCAGGAAGACGGTGAGTTTCTGGACATCCTGGGCTACATAATATTATTCAGTCTCAAAACAGCAAAGCACTAAGATCTTCAGATTAGGAGAAATGGAATCAAGGTGTACAGTTTATATTAAAAAAAGCTAAAGGGGTGGCAACAACTCAGCTGGTAAAGGCACTTAACACAAAGCCTGGCAACTCAGTTCAGTCCTGGGGCCTGCATGGTGGAAGAAGAGAACCAGTTCCTCCATACTGTACCTCCATACTGTACCTCCATACCTGTACCATGGCACACACACACAAATACATGAACAAATGTAATGAAAAATTCTTCTTATTTGCCGGGTGTGGTGGCTTACTCCTTTAATCCTAGCACTGGGGAGGCAGAGGCGGGCAGATCTCTGAGTTCAAGGCCAGCCTGGTCTACATAGTGAGTTCCAGATCAGCGGGGGTTACAAAGAGAACCTGTCTCAAATATATTTTTTTAAAAAAGGGGAAAAAACTTTTTACTTATTTATTTACTTTTATTGCTGGGAATTGAAACTAAAGCTTCAATCCTAGTAGGCAAGCCTTCTAATAGTGAGCATTTGACTTTTATTTTGAGACAAAGTCTCATTGAGAGCTGAGGTAGCCTTGAATTTGAGATCCTCCTGCCTTGGCCTCCCAGATAGTTAAGATTACAAGCCTCTCCCACCAGGCTTCTCTTCTTCTCCTTTAAGAATTTTCTCGGGCTGGAGAGATGGCCTAGCAGTTAAGAGCGCCGACTGCTCTTGAGGAGGACCCGGGTTCAATCCCCAGCACCCACATGGCGGCTGAGAACCATCTGTAACTCCAATTCCAGGAGAACTCCAGTTCCAGGGGAATCTGACACCCTCTTCTGACCTCTGCGGCATTGCACGACACAGGTGCACAAACCTACATGCAGGCAGTACACTCATACAAATAAATAAATAAATAAATAAACAAATAAATAAATAAATAAATAAACAAATAAATAAATTTTTTAAAGAATTTTCTCAATAATGAGGTCTCTCTTGATGGCACATGCCTTAATGACTAGCTATTGGGAGGTGGAAACTGGAGGATCGGGAGTTCAAGTTCATCCTCAGCTACATAGCAAGTCGAAAGCTAGCCTACTACATGAGATGTTAAAAAAGAAAAAAATCAAAGAGACTTAGTGCTGCGTGTCTTTAACCCCCCTACTCCCAGAGGGAGCACAGTAATTTGGTTCCTTGGAACTGACAAAGGGGATCCACAGGGTTCTTTTGAAAATCATCAGGACTCTTTGACAGGCTTGGCCACAGAGTTTTACAGCCATGTCACAATCTAAGGATAAGACCAGGAAGATGGCTCAGCAGGTAAAGGTACCTGGTGCCAAGCCTGATGACCTGAGTTTGATCTCCAGGCCTCACATGATGAAAGAAGAGAATTGATTAATTGATTCCCTAAAGATGTCTGCTTACCTACACACACGCACACACACACACACACACATACACACACAAACACACACACACACACACACCACACACTAAAAAATAAATGTAATTTAAAAAATTAAAAACCTAGGTATGAAATACAAACAAGTGGGGATGGAGAGATGGCCTAATAGTTAAGAGCGCCGACCACTCTTACAGAGGACCCAGGTTTGATCCCCAACACCTATATGGCGGCCGAGAACCATCTGAAACTCCAATTCCAGGAGAACTCCAGTTCCAGGGGAATCCGACACCCTCTTCTGACCTCCTTGGCATTGCACGACACGGGTGCACAGACCTGCATGCAGACAGTACATTCATACACATACAGAAATAAATAAAATTTAAAATAAAAAAAATTTTTTAAAGAAATACAAACAAGTGCTTCAAAAAACACTAAACAAAGGATGGATCAGAGAGCAAAGGATCTGCCACCAGGATGGATCAGAGAGAGAAAAAAAACAAACAGAATCAATAGAATGAATATATATCTATCTACACACACACACATACACACACATATATATGTATATATATATGTAGGTAGGTAGATATATATATATATATATACATATATATATATATTTGTGTCCTGGGTTACCTCCGTAGAGATCTCATTGTGGGAGTCCTCTATGGGACTGATAGTGTTTGGTGGGGATTTCTTATCTGCTTTTCCCGTGTTGTTGATTTATCTTTGTGCTTTTGGCATGTGGATTTGAGTCCTTTTGTTTGTGATCTAACATGAAATTCAAGTGTTTCTTCATGCGAAAAAAAAATTTTAAAAAGAAAAAAAGCAGAACAAAAACTAAGCAAATGATAGATACAGTAGTTATTAACTTTAAAAATGCCTTGGAAGAAGACTTCAAACGCTACTACAGGGCTATAGTCATAAAAACAGCTTGATACTGGCACAAAAACAGACCTGTTGACCAATGGAATAAAACTGAAGATCCAAACTTGAGCACATACAATTCCAGCCACCTCATATTTGACAAGGGAGCCAAAAAGACTCAGTGGAGGAAAGACAGCATCTTCAGCAGATGGTGTTGGCAAAGCTGGATCACCACTTGTAGAAGAATAAAATTAAACCCCTACCTCTCACCCTATACAAGAATCAACTCCAAATGGATCAAAGATCTCAACGTGAAACCCAAAACTCTGAGGGTGATTGAAGAAAACGTTGGCGGGCAACCTACAAGACATAGGCGTAGGAAAAGACTTTCTAAATCAGACAGCAGCTTCACAAGAAATAGGGTTGACAATTAACAAGTGGGACCTCATTAAACTCAAAAGCTTCTGTACAGCAAAAGAAACAATCAGGGAAGTGAAGAGAAAACTCACAGAGTGGGAGGAAACCTTCACTGCTGACACATCTGAAAAAAAAAATGCCTTGGTAGAAAGTAAAGATAGTTCCAGGTCACTTCTAGTCCCAGGTGTGGACTCTATTATACACTCACAATAATGCAAGCATTCCATATTGACTTCACCAGAACAGCCATGCATCAAACTGAGGAACCGTGGGGAGAAGCAGAAAATGAATGCTGAATTCCCCCCCAGGCACACGGAGGATTTGGTTTATGGAGGAATTTCATGGGAGGTTGAACCTCTCCATTTCTTCTGTCCTGGCAAGTCAGACTGAATAATGGCCTAGGTATTATTCTTGTCTCAATGATGAAACAAAACTTTTGACAAAAGCAACTTAAAGAGAGAAGGATTTATTCTGGCTCATGGCTGGAGGGTGCAGTCCATCAGGGTGGGGATCTCATAGCCTCCCAAGTGTGAGGCAGTAGCTCAAATGGTGTCCCAATCAGGAAGCAAAGAGAGATGAATAATGGTGCTTGGCTCAACTCCTCTTTGAGACAGGGTCTCCCTGTAACTCCAGCTGGCCTGAAACTCTCTGTGTAGATCACGCTGGCCTGAATCTCATAGAGATCTGACTTTATCTCCCTCCCAAACACTGGAACCAAAGGTGTGTGCCCACACACCCATCTCAAGTCATCATTTTTATTCAGTCTAGGACCTCAGCCCAAGGAACATGTCTCCCACATTCAGGGTGGCTCTCCTCATGTACGCTAAACCTCTCTAAAAAAAACATTCTTTCACACACACAATCAATAGTGTCTCCTGGGTGATTCTAAATCCGACCATGTTTACTATGAAGATTGACCATTGCAGCCCCCAAGGAGGCTGACCCCCAACTAGTACCTGGATCTGTGGGTAGGTTCCAGTACATTGCAAAAGAGACTTTGCAGAGGTATTAAGGGTATTGAGACCTTTAATGGAGAAGTCGTTCTGGATTTTCCTGGTTTCCAAATGTGATCATAAGGGTGCTGAATTAGTTACTTTCTGTTGTTGCCATAAAACACCATGACCGAGGCTGGAGAGATGGCCTAGCAGTTAGGAGTACCGATGTTCTCACAGAGGACCCAGGTTCGATCCCCAGCACCCACATGGCGGCAGAGAGCCGTCTGAAACTCCAATTCCAGGAGAACTCCAGTTCCAGGGGAATCCGACACCCTCTTCTGACCTCCGCCGGCATTGGGGCCATGCAGACACGGGTGCACGGACTTGCATGCAGACAGTACATTCATACACATACAGAAATAAATAAAATTAAAAAAAAAAAAAAAACACCATGACCAAGGCAACTTACAGAAGGAAGAGTTTATTGGGCTATGGTAGGCTCAGGAAGCAGAGAGAGACTAGGAGTGAGAAGACATTATGAACTTCCATAGCCCCCACCCCCAGTGATATACTTCCTCCAGTAAGGCCACACTTCCTGAAACTTCCATGACCTATGGCGACACCAAGTCACAAAGTATTCAAACGCTTCAAGCTTATGGGGGATATTCTCATTAAAATCCCCACAGGTCGTAATATCAGGGAGACAGGAGAGAGTGAGAGGGTGACGCTGAAAACGGAAATCGATGAGATGCATCCAGGAGCCTAGAAACCAGGAAACCAGCACCCTCCATTTTACCGTCTGATTTCAGACCTCCAGCTTCCAGGACCGTAAGAGAACAAACGTGTTGTGAACACAGTCCTGTGAAGTTGGAGTTGTTTGTTACAGCACCCATAGAAAACAAATACACAGGGCTGGAGAGATGGCCTAGCGGTTAAAAGCGCCAACTGCTCTTACAGAGGACCTGGGTTCGATCCCCAGCACCCACATGGAGAACTCCAGTTCCAGGGGAATCCGAGACCCTCTTCTGACCTCCGTGGCATTGCACAACATGGGTGCACAAACCTACATGCAGACAGTACATTCATACACATAAAATAAATAAGTAAATAAATAAATAAATAAAAATAAAAATAAAAAAATACACAGACATATAGAGTCCCTCCCAGAGGGAAACATACTGCGTGAACTTCCTAGGGGATCATAAAAGAAACATCTTGGGGCTGGAGAGATGGCCTAGTGGTTAAGAGCACCAAATGCTCTTGTAGAGGACCCAGGTTCGATCCCCAGCACCTACATGGCGGCTGAGGACCATCTTTAACTCCAGTTCCGGGGGAATCAGATGCCCTCTTCTGACCTCCATGGCATTGCATGACATAGGTACACAAACCTACATGTAGACAGTACATTCATACACATAAAAAATAAATAATAAACAAATAAAATTTTAAAAATATTTTTAAATGTTTAAAAAATATTAAAAAAAAAGAAACATCTTCCCCTTCAAAGCAGTAAATCTCAATGGTGATTCATACCAGTCCAGCTGGCCGGGTAATCAGTTTCATTCAGGGACGGGTCACTCTTGGGCAGAAGTTCCATGGAAAACCCACCACCTTTTGATTATGTTTGTTTGTTGTTTGGGTTTGGGGTTGACACAGGATCTTGCATGGATCACACAGACTGGCTTCAAAATCCTTGGCTAGGGGTGTGGCTTAGTTGGTAGACCACTTGCCTAGGACCCAGGAAGCCCTGCCTTCCACCCTCTGCACAGCATACACAGGGGTGTGGTGGTCCATGCCTGTAGTCACAACACTTGTGGTGGAGCCAGGAGGATAAGAAGTTCAAGATAATCCTCAACTCTATAGCAAGTCTGAGGTCAGCACGAGATCCTGCCCCTACACACACACACACACACACACACACACACACACACACACACACACTGGAAATCCTCCTGCCTCTGCCTCTGCCTCTCCACTGCGGAGATTAAGAGTTTGTGCCTGGCTGTTTTCTTCTATCTTGGTGCAGCCACAATGGGAAAGGTGGTGAGCAAGCAGGGAGGAAAGAACATTAACAATCTCCCTTCTTGGGAAGGGAAGTCCATAGCAGCAACCCCGGTTCCCGGGAGAAAATGTTAGCAGCCCCCACATTCGTTGGCCCACTCACATGGTGTCGTTCTGTTCTTGCTTGGCCCCAAAGTAATGATTATGTCAAACCCAGAGGACAAGTTATCCCACAAGGCCTGATGTCCGAATGTTCCCTCCTCACCTCCAGACCCCTTCAGTAGCATTTTTTCCCTGAAAACAAAGATCTGGGGTGTCCCTGTAGGTGAAATACCTCAGACATCTCATCCCAATGCATTGTCTTCCTCTTGGGTTCTGCACAGCCTTGTGTCCTTCCTTCTGTGCCTGCATTTTAGGGTTTAGTGTAGGTCAAAAGTTAAGATCGGGCTGATGAGATGGCTCACCTGGTAAGGGTGCCTGCTGCCAAGCCTGGCAGCTGGATGCTCAGGACTCAGGTAGTAGAAGGAAGGACCCGACTCTTGCAAACAGTGCTCTGACCTCCACACATGCTACAGTGCACCTGTTCTCCCACGCATACAAGCACAAGCACACCAAATAAACAATTTAAGCCAAGATGGGTTCCAAGCCCAAGTGAACAGTCAGTTGGTATCTAGGGACAGGATGGTGTTGTTTTGCTCTTTTTTGTTTGTTTGTTTTTGGGTTTTGTTGTTGTTTTTTGGGGGGTCTTCTCGAGACAGGGTCTCCCTGTAGCCCCAGCTGACCTGGAACTCACTCTGTGGACCAGGCTTGCCTTGAACTCACAAAGATCTGCCTGCCTCTGCCTCCCAAGTGCTAGGACTAAAGGCGTGCACCACCATGCCCAGCTTGCTTTTTTTTTTTTTTTCCTGTTTCTCTCTGTGTCGTTTTGAGACAAGATCTGGCTTTACAGCCCTGGCTCAAATTCATGATCTTCTAACCTCAACTTCCCAATTATTGAGACTACAGACCAGAGCCACTTAACCAGAATGAGAATTTTACTCTCCTGGAGAAGTGAGATTGTCCAGCCTGGCTCCATCAAGCTATGGCAGAGAATCCAAGCTGTCAGGACACCTGGTTTGTGCTTCCTCAAAGTCATCTCTACCATGTCTCTGTCTCCTAGAGAAATCTCCAGGGAAGTGGAGCAATCCTTTTGTTCTAGCTCCTTGGGAGGCCAAGGCTTAGAGAATGAAAGGTCAGTGCCTGCCTGGGCTACTGAGTGAGTTCAAGGCCAACCAAGGCTACTTAGTGAGATAGTATTTCAAATTTAAGAAGAAAGGCCAGTGAGGTGGCTCAGCAGGTAAAGGTGCTTGCCACCAAGCTTGATGGGCTGTTTGATCCCAGTAACCGACATGGTAGAAGGGGAAGGCTGGTTCCCACAAGTGGTATTCTGACCCCACGCAGCAGTGTGGTATGTGCACACACACACAAAGACAGAGACAGAGATAGAGAAAGAGACAGAGAGACAGAGACGTATAATTTTTAGTAAATTAAGAAGGCCGGGTGTGGTAGTTCAGGACTTTGATCCCAGCACTTGGTGGATCTCTGTGAGTTCAAGGCCAGCCTGGTCTACATAGCAAGCTCCAGGACAGCTGGGGCTATAGGGAGACTCTCTCTCAAAAAGACAAAAAAAAAAAAAAAAAGTAAAAAGAGAGTTGGAGGGTATGACTCAGTAGGAGAGTACTTTTTTTTAGAGTACTTTTTTAAAGATTTTTTTATTTTATTTATTTTTTTTTATGTGTATGAGTGTACTGTCTGCAGGTAGGTTGGTGCACTCGTGTCGTGTAATGCCATAGAGGTCAGAAGAGGGAGTTGGATTCCCCTGGAACTGGACTTAAAGACGGTTCTCAGCCGCCATACCCGGGTCCTCTGCAAGACCAGCCTGTGCTCTTAACCGCTAGGCCATCTCTCCAGCCCCAGTAGGAGAGTTCTTAACAAACATGTTTAAAGCCCTAAGGAGGGGACTGGAGAGATAGCCTAGCGGTTAAGAGCACCAATTGCTCTTGCAGAGAACCCGGGTTCAATCCCCAGCACCCACATGTCGGCTAAGAACCGTCTGTAACTCCAATTCCAGGAGAACTCCAGTTCCAGGGGAATCCGAGACCCTCTTCTGACCTCCGTGGCATTGCACAACACGGGTGCACAAACCTACATGCAGACAGTACATTCATACACATACAAAAATAAATAAAATTTTTTTTAAAAAAAGCCCTAAGGAGGGAGAGGGGGAGAAGGGGGAGAGCTCAAGAGACTCAGAAAGTCATTCAACTTGATAAATACCGTGGCTGCCTGGGTATTTATTTGTCTTCAAACGAACTTGTGCCAAAAGTCCTGGATATCAGAATGTCAACACAGAAAGGCCCCACCACAACTCCTTCATACCTCACACCTGTTACAACTAAAGCAGAGGACCTTGGCCCAGACACTCCCTGACTCTGGCCCCGGATGGTCCTCTGCAAAATAGCATGGGCCCTGGATGCAAGGGTCTCTAGGCTTCAAATTCTGCAGCTCTAAGCATCTACAGTCTCCAGGCAGTGTGGCACATGATTGCATTCAAATAAGCCTGAGTTCAAGGCCTAAGCTTGAGAGTGACTGACTGAGCAGTTTTGAGAGAGTGCCTGGATGCTTCAGAGCCTCTTTCCCTGCCTGGAAATTGGGAATTAAATAAGGCCGTGTGCTCAGCACAGTGTCTGGAGACACACGTCACCGCTACTGAACTGTAATGTTTATCAGTAATTAAGTAGCTCTGTGCTGGCAATACATATTAGGATCAAGCAGCCGTAGGACACAAACCTCTACAGGTGGGAACTTGCAGTACTAACTAGGAAGATATTCCTTGGCTTCTACCAAGGTTAGAGTAAAACACAGAAGACATCAACTTCCCTTCCAAGTCATGACTGTTCCGTAGTCTGGTCTACCTTAACCGAATGAGGTCTGAGAAGGTTTTCCTGGGGATAGATAGATACAGGAATAAATTAAAGGAAATTAATCCACTAATTCTCTCTCTCTCTCTCTCTCCTTTTTTTTTTTTTTTTTTTTTTTTTTTTT
>VZQC01009816.1:45050-72876 GCA_009823505.1 Rhizomys pruinosus
GAGGGAGGAATCAAAAGAGAGAGAGAAAGAGGAATGAGGGAAAAGGAGGAAGGGAGTTGGGAGGAAGGAAAGGAAGAAGGGAAGGAAGAAGGGAGGGAAGAAGGAAAAAAGTCCTTAAAATTAAGATCCTGAATAAAAAAAAACTAATATCTAGGGCTGGGAGATAGCTCAGTCAATAAAGCGCTTACTTTGCAAGCATGGAGAAGTAGGGAGACAGGGATCTCCGGGGCTCACTGCCCACACAGCCTAGCCTGATCTCTCCCCACCACACACACACACACACACACACACACACACACACACACACACACACAGGCGCGCACATGCGTGAAATTTATAATTAAATATCTTCCCTAATATTTCTAACAACTTCACTAGTGAATTTGATTAGCCACGTAAGGACAAAAATAAAATGTCATCATTATGCAAACTCTTTTTTAAATACTTATTATTTTATTTTATGTGTATGAGTGTATCACCTGCATGTGTGTGAGTGCACCCATGTCATGCAGTGTCCATGGAGGTCAGATGAGGGCTTTGGATCCCCCTGGAACTGGAGTTACAGATGGTTGTTAACCACCATGTGGGTGCTAGGAACCCAACCTGGGTCCTCTTCAAGAGCAGCCAGTGCCCTTAACCATTGAGCCATCTCTCCAACTCCTCCCCCTTTTTTTAAATATTTTATTAGTTTTACAAATTCTTATGGGATGAGAAAGATCAAAATATTCCACTCCAAGTTTATTTCTTGGGTATTTTTCAAGTTGATTATTCTGAGAAACCATAGAGTGATTTAGCTCCCCTTTCTAGACTATAAGCTCCAAGAATCCGGACTCTCTGACTCCAGTGAGATCCCAGGATGTCTGGAACTTTCCTGGGCACAGAGGTCCACTGAGCTCCACTTTCCTGAGACCTTCCATACCAGGCACAGCTGGAAGCGCCCTTGTGCACCCTCACCCTCTGGATCTTCTCCAACTACTCCTTACTCTGAAAGCCGAGGCATGTTGAAATTTAAAAAAAAAAAATGAATAGAGATTGAATTTACTCTTTGAATTAGGGTGTGTCCGAGGTGATCATGCCTTCTATAGAGTAAGCCACAGAGAGCCTGTAACCTTTTCTCTACTCTTTGAGGGTGGGTCTTTCCTGCTAAAAGGACAAAACAGCAAGCCCAGGCTGAATCAGGCAAGAGAAGTTAAACATTAGTCACAGCAAGAGTTGCCTATGATTGACAAGAGGGTGGGGTTAAAATAGCCAATGATCTGGGAGGGAGGGCTTAGATAAAGGAAATTCTTTTAATTTAGTCATTTGATATTTGCAATGAGCCCAGTATTACAAAGGTTACTATAACTTTGTTAACTGAATGTCTGTAAAGTAATAATGAAGAAAATAAAGGTGTCCGCTTCAAGTCGGTTGTAGGATTTTGGATCCAGACCAGGCTCAAAACAAGCACTCAGAACTTCACCTGGCATGCGTTGACTGAGCACCAAATATTTGCCAAATGCAATACAGACATTAATCTTACTATTCCCATAATCCTCCGGGGAGGTACCAACACATTGCCTGGACTTGTAGATGAGATAAGGGAGAGTAATCACCTTCCCAAGACCACACACAAGGCCAGCACGGGCAACAAGGCAGCGGGAAGGAAGGAAGGGAAACGATTACAGTGTGCCCCTCTCTCATTCCTTCCCATCCATTCTCTCTCCTTCCTAGAATTTTCATTCCTCTTAGGGACCATCTTCTTCCCTGCCGAGTCTGTCTATCTAGCCCTCATCCTCCAAGCTGTGGCGGGAGGACTAGAGCGCCCCCTAGTCGGCTCTGTGTACATGAAGCGTGCGGCTGTACAATGAAGCCAACGCCTTGGTGGAGAATCTGACCAGAATACAAAAAGGTGGGGATCAGAGAGACATTTTTTCATCACCGCCTAGGGGGGCGCTGCTCTATACAGAGCAAGTAGAAGCAGGACAAAAGGGTTGCTAATAGCAATTGGAGATAGGGAAGGAGGGAGACTAGGAGACTAAGAGGATGGGGAGAGAGGCAACATTCCAGAACAAAAGACCGGAGCCCTGTGACCAGTGATCAGACACAGATATGAGTCCCATTTGTAGAGGAGGAGAACCATGAGGCTAGACGGTTTGGCTAAAACCACACAAAGAGTCATTGGGTATGCCAGGAAAACGAACTGAATGCAGGTAACTGCCATTGCCCAACGTTCTCCTAAACGACGTTCTACCCTTCCCTTCATCATTCCCCAAACATTTTCCAATTGTCTCCACCCATCAGCACCAGCCAGTTCATCCACATATTTTCATGCATCAAGATCATTCTTGCCCATTAAGAATCCCCAAGCCTGTGGTCTTGTGTGTGTGTGTGTGTGTGTGAGTGCCTTCGTGGTTTTCTCCTTTGTTCAGTTTTGTTGTTCTTATTTAACGTTTTGAAAACAGGGTCTCATTATGTAGCCCAAGATAATCTGGAATTTGTAAGCTTCTTTCCTCAGCTTACATCTGGTATTCCCTGCTAGTCCCTAATCAGTGTCACACACACACACACACACACACACACACACACACACACACACACTTGTAGATGCCCATGGAGGCTGGAAGAGGGCATCAGATCTCCTGGAGCTGGAGTTATAAAGTAGTTTCCATCTGGGTGCTGGAACCTGATCTAGGGTCCTCTGCAAAAGCACAAAGTACTGTTCAATCCCTGGATCCCACATGGTAGAAGGAGAGAACAAATTCCTGCAAGTTGTCCTCTGATCTCCACTTAATGCCATGGTATTTTCGCCCCACAATAAGTGAACAAACAAATAATTAAATGTAAAAAATATTGTTATTAGTTTGACTATGTCAAAGGATTTACCACAACAGGTATACCACATGCACTTTATAATATCTTCACAATTTTACCTTTTCTTTTAGCATGGGGATTACAGGTATGAGCCATCATGCCAGGCTTGGAAGCCAGTTGTTAAGCCTGGTAGGGTACCCAAGGGTAAGGCTGACAGATGGAACCTGTGCATCTTCTCACTCGTGTCTGGACTAAATAACACAGAGCATCTGGCTGGGAGTGGAGGGGGCATGAGAGAGGCTTGTTCAGAAGCCAGTATCTCAGAAGGGAGCTGGGGTGGACCCATGGGGAAGGACTTAGAGGGCAAATCAGAGAGGAGGGGCAGAAAGAAACAGACCTCCTTCGACTCAGGCATCTGAAATTAAATTCCCAACCCAGAAAAAGATGCAGAGCTGATTTTAAAAGGAAAAGCCTGGAAATAATCAGAGATCAGATATGTCCTTGGGGGCGGCAGATGGAGACATATGTCAAAGTCATTTTGTGAAACACCTCCCAGGAGTTCAAAACAAATGAACCCAAGCCACATGCACAGAGAGAAACAACTGCAAAAACTGAGGTGAGCATCCAGTTGCAACAGAATAGGGTCAGAGCCTAGGGAGATGGCTTGGTTGATAAAGCCCTTGCCTTACAAGGGTGAGGAACAGTACATGCCTGTACTGACACACACCAACATGCACATGCACATGCACATCATAAATGCACACACATATACACATACATGAATAGGCTCTCTGACTGTGAGCCACTATCCAGTATATAAAGTTGTAGAGCCTGGGAAAGAAGACCTTTCCAGCCAGGTGTGGTAGCACATGCCTTTAAATAGCAACACTTGGGAGGCAGAAGTAGTCAAATGTCTGTGAGTTCAAGGCCAGCCTGGTCTACATAGTGAGTTCCAGGACAGGTGGGGCTACAGGGAGACCCTGTCTCAAAAAGACCAAAAGAAAAGGTAAAATTGTGAAGATATTATAAAGTGCATGTGGTATACCTGTTATGGTAAATCCTTTGACATAGTCAAACTAATAACAATATTTTTTTACATTTAATTATTTGTTTGTTCACTTATTGTGGGGCGAAAATACCATGGCATTAAGTGGAGATCAGAGGACAACTTGCAGGAATTTGTTCTCTCCTTCTACCATGTGGGATCCAGGGATTGAACAGTACTTTGTGCTTTTGCAGAGGACCCTAGATCAGGTTCCAGCACCCAGATCAAAACTACCTATAACTCCAGCTCCAGGAGATCTGATGGCCTCTTCCAGCCTCCATGGGCATCTACAAGTGTGTGTGTGTGTGTGTGTGTGTGTGTGTGTGTGTGTGACACTGATTAGGGACTAGCAGGGAATACCAGATGTAAGTAGAGGTTTTTTTTTTTTCTGAAATCCACTTATCTTTCTAAAGATGGATCTAGTCTTAGCACACACAGCTTGGTCACCCACACTGAAATCTGATCATTCTAGAAGCTGAGGTAGGAAAATGGAGAGTATAAGGTCAGCTTAGGTTATATAGTGAGTTCCAGGCCAGCCTGGCCTACATAAGGAGATGGGGTTCTCAGAAAGGAAAGGAGGGAGGGAAGGAGAGAGGGAGAAAGAGAGGGAAGAAGGGAGGGAGAGAGGGAGGGAAGGAGGGAGGGAGGGAGGGAAGGAAGGAGGAAAAGAGGTTCAGAGGGAGAGAAAGGGAGAGAGAAGATAAAAAAATGAAAAACAATTAATCTAGATTAGAACTGACTCAGCATAGAAATTTGGACTTTGTCTCAGACTACCCACCTCATTTCTTGACTTATGTAAGAACCTTTATCTGAGTAAGACAACCTTTGTTTCACATTTATTTCCTCCCCTCACTTTTTCTTTTTTTCATTTAACTTTGATTTATTTATTTGTTAAGGGATTCACAATATAAGAGCACAGTTGTTTCCAGATCACATTAACATTGCTCAGTTTGCCATACAATTAGGTAATTGGCGCTAGCATCCATAGATGAGGGATACCATTCGTTGTTTGTTTTTCTGGGACTATGTTACTTCACTCAACATATCTTCTAGCTCCATCCATTTACCTGCAAAGTTCATGATGTCATCTTTCTTTACCGCTGCATAGAACTCCATTGTGTAGATGTACCACATTTTCTCTATCCACTCATCAGTTGAGGGGCACTTGGGTTGGTTCTTGTGAAGTGAGCTGCAATAAACATGGCTGTGCATGTATCTCTGCAGTAAGATGAATCTTGTGGGTCTATACCCAGGAGTGGTATGGCTGGGTCAGGTGGCAAGTTCATTCCGAGTTTTCCAAGTGTTCTCCACACTGCTTTCCATAGTGACTGTATGAGTCTCACTTTTTCATAACTTGTATTTTCACTTCCTAATCCTTTCCAATCCCCCCCAAATCTCAATTACCTATTTCTTTCTGTGGTCTCAAAAGGATATAAATCTTCATTCAAAGGGCTGGAGAGATGGCTTGATGGTTAAGAGCACTGGCTGGTCTTGCAGAAGCCCTGGGTTTGGTTCCCAGCACCATAATAGTGTCTAACAACCATCCCTAACTCCAGTTCCAAGGGAATCCAACACCTTTTTCTGACCTCTGCAGGCATTGCATGACACGGGTGCACTTATACATATGCAGGCAACACACTCGTACGATAAAATGAAAAAGATAAGTAAAATATTTTTAAATGGGATTCTCTAGATAACTTCTCCACTGTAAATTTATCCCACATACTCAAGTGTTTGAACCATTAGAGAGTAGAGGGGAAAGCTATGACTTTGTTTAGTTTTCTTTTTCTTTTTCTGAGATAGGTTCTCACATTGCCCAGGCTAGCCTCCTTGAACTTTCTTTGTAACTCAGGCAGGCCTTGTGTTCACAATCCTCCTCTCTCATTTGTATTTATTTATTTTGATTTTATATGTATGAGTGCTTTGCCTGCATTTAAATGCACCATGTGCATGCAGTGCCCACAGAAGCTAGAAGAGAGCATCAGATCCCCCTGGAACTGGAGTCACAGATAGTTGTTGGCTGCTATGTGGGTGCTGGGAACTAAACACAGATCCTCTGTAAGAGCTAAGTGCTCTTAACCCCTGAGCCATCTCTTTAGCCCCCTCTTTTATTAAACTTTTTTTTTTGGTCTTTTTGAGACAGGGTCTCCCTGTAGCCTCAGCTGTCCTGGAACTCACTCTGTAGACCAGGCTGGCCTTGAACTCACAAAGATCCTCCCGCCTCTGCCTCCCAAGTGCTGGGACTAAAGGCGTGTGTCACCATGCCCGGCTTTATTAAACTTTTTTGAGACAGGGTCTCCTTGTAGCCCCAGATGACATGGAACTCACTATGTAGACCAGGCTGGCATTGGACTGACAGAGATCCAGCTGCCTCTGCCTCCAAAGTGCAGGGGTCAAAGGCACCCACCACCACACCCAACTTTAAATTTATTTTATAATTTATATATGTATATATGTGTGAGAGGGGTGTGTGCGTGTGTGTACTGTATGTCAAGGTCAGAGGACAACCTTCAGGAGTCAGTTTCTCCTTCCACCAGAAGTTGCAAGGATCAAACCCAAGTTCTCAGACTTTTGAGGAAAGTGCGTAAAGGGTAAACCCCCTGGACCGGCTCACTATCCCCCATCAGTTTTGGCCCCAGAACCTCCTCTCCCTCTTGGTTTTAGCTTTTTTTTGTCTTTAATCTTTTTTTATTTTATTTTATGTGTATGAGTGTTTTGCCCGCATGCATGGAAGTGCACCGTGTCATGCAATACCTGGGGAAGTCAGAAGAGGGTGTCAGATCCTCTGGAACTGGAGTTACAGAGAGTTGTTAGCTGCCATGTGGGTGCTGGGAACTGAACCTGGGTCGTCTGCAAGAACAGCAAGTGCTCTTAACTTCTGAGCCATCCGTCCAGACCCCTCCTTGGGGGGAGGGGAAATAGCACCATCCCCCTCTGACTAAGAATTGTGTTCCCTTGGAGATTAATAGAGCAAAGAGGGGGAGGAGAGGATGAAGCTCAAGTTCTTCTGGTGAAAGACAAGACTGAGGATAGGCAGATGAAGGGGGAGAGAAGTTAGCTTCCTCACACTTCATCTTCTGCTCTGACATAACCTCTGAGGTTTTTTTTTTTCTTTTTAATTGATGCTTTGTGTATTTCATACATCATTTTCCAATTCAGTTCAGGCATATATCCCCTTCCCTTTCCCCCACCCCACCCTTACCCATCCCAGATCATGCATTCTGCCGTAAGTTTTCTGCATCTTTCTCTGCTTTTTTGTTTTGTTTTCATTTTTTTTAACAATAAGTGATAATTTGTGAGTACAAGCATCCTTCATGTAAAACCAATTTGCAAGCAGTTGTGCCCAAACCCACCCTGCAGCAGGGTGGGCTTGTATGTTCAATCAAGTTGATCAAATGAGTGTCCAGTCTATATTGTTGTAGTTTCACCATTAACCCCAATCGCAGCCCTTACATTCTACCACGCCCTCTCTTCCGCAGATTGTTCCTAGGCTTAGAAAAGGGGCACAAACACCTGTATATCTAATTGTGTGTGCTTCATTAGTAGGATCGAAAGGCTATATATTATACTGTTTAAATACCTAAATATCTAATTGCATGTGCTTCATTAGTAGGATCGAAAGGTTATGCCTGGACAAGCTGGCAGCCCATGAAAGAAAACAGCCAGAACTGACTAGAGACCAAGACATCAGCTCCAGAGAAAGTAGAGTGTTTTGCTTCTCATCCACCTCTGAGGTTTCCTTACCTGCTTCCTGTCCTTCAACATTGCTTTGCAATTCTGATGATATGGGATATTGGGATAACTCTTTTTAAGTTTTATTTATTTATTGGGTTTATATGTGTGTTTCTGTGGGTGCCATGGCGTGCCTGGGGAGGTCAGAGGACTTGTGGGGGTTGGCTTTCCTTCCACCATGTGGGTTCTGGGGATTGAACTTGGGTCTCCAGGCTTGGTGGCAGGCACCTTTACCTGCTGAGCCATCTTGCCCACCCTTTGAGAATGATGAGGCTTTGTGGAGCATTACGGAGCCAGGGTCCTGCAAAACTCAATGGTTACTAAAGCTGTCATGAACCAATGGCTTTGTTTTTGTTTTTTGGAGGTTTTATTGTTGATATTGTTGTTGAGACAGGATCTTTTGTAGCCATGGCTGGCCTGGAACTTGCTATATAGACCAAACTGGCCTCAAACCCACAGAGATCAGTCTGCATCTGCCTCCCAAGTGCTGGGATTAAAGGCAGGTGCTACCACACGTGGCCAGCTTTCTGGTTATTGTCTGGATAATTTGAAGAATGAAATTCATAGAACACGAAAGGTGAGTTTTAGAGATGTTTATTATGGATTCATAGGCGGGAGCTTCTTTAAGAGGGAGGAAAGTGGGAAGGGGGATATCTGAGCCTTTTTGAAAGGACTGATGGAAAAATCCAGTGTAAGTCATGTGGAGGGGGAGACTTGGTTGTCCAGTTACTTCAGTTTATACCTTTAGGCAGAGGTATAAACATAGGAGATGATGAAGAAACGGGAACACGAACAGGAATTCTTCTGGTGCTCTCAGCCTCCAGCAAAGACTTTTTTTTTTTTTTATGTGTATGAATGTACTGTCTGCATGTAGGTTGGTGCACCGTGTCATGCAGTGTTGCGGAGGTCAGAAGAAGACATCAGATTCCCCTGGAACTGGAGTTAAAGATGGTTCTTAGCCGCCAAGTGGGTGCTGGGGATTGAACCCGGGTCCTCTGAAAGAGCAGTCAGTGCTCTTAACCGTTAAGCCATCTCTCCAGCCCCCAGTCCTGGCATTTTTAGAAGCACTACTTAGGGGTCCCTGCCCTACCTGACCAGCTTCTATTTCCTGTCATCATCATCTCCCCTCACTCAGTAGAAGTGACCCAAAATCATTTAGGACAAACCAGGGATCAGAGCCCCACACACTCTGCCATTTCTGGCCTCCAGCCAGGATACTACCAAGGATATTTTTGGCTTATAGCCAAAGACATAAAGTAAACAGGGTTTCTGCTTATCTGATGAATTTCTATCTCCTGTTCCCATTGAGGAAAATAATTAGAAGGACTTCAAATCTTTTCTATAAAAATCATCACAAGGATGTTACTTTTGTAATGCTATTTTGTTTTATTTTTTGGTTTGGGTTTTTTGTTGTTGTTGTTGTTGTTATATTTTTGAATTAGTCTCCCATTAGTCCCAGCTGGCCTGGAGCTTGCTCTGTAGACCAAGCTGGCCTTGAACTCACAGAGGCCTGCCTTTGCCTCCCAAGTGCTGGGATTAAAGGCATGCACCACCACACCCAGAGGTTTGGGGTATTTTTTTAAACCAATTTTATTATGTTTATTTTATGTGTATGCATGTTTCACCTGCGTGTTTGTAACTGCACCATATGGGTGCAATTCCTGCAGAGGCTAGAAGGTGGTGTCAGATACCCTGGAACTGAAGTTAGCCGCCATGTGGGTGCTGGAAACTGGACCTGGGTCCTCTAAAAAGCAGCCAGTGCCCTTAACTGCGGAGCCATCTCTCCAGTCCCTGTTATGCAATTTCGTAATCTCTTGTACCTTGTAAAACTTTGGTTTATGCAAAGACCCTGATGCATTCCAGAAACCTGATGACCCTCAGTGGATAACCCCTGTGTTCTTTGGTTCACTTCATTTTTTTAATTTTTTTTTTACTATTTTAAATTATGTGTATATGTGGTGGAGAGTGTATATCCGTGTACAGGTGCCCATAGAGTTCAAAAGAGGGTATCAAATCCCCTGGAGGTGGAGTTACAGGTAGTTGTGAGCCACCCAGTGTGGGTGCTGAGCTCTCGGCCTTTGCAAGAGCAATATCTGCTCTTAACTTCAGAGTCATCTCTTCAGCCTCCATCTTTTTAAGTGAACCAATTTTTTTTTTTGAGACAGGGTCTCCCTGTATCCCTTGCTGGCCTGACACTTTCTATGTAGACCAGGCTGACCTCAAGCAAAAGTCTGTCAAATTTTCTTGCTTGCTCTCCAGTTTTGGATGCTACATAGTCTTCTGTGCAGAAACAAAATCTGCCTAGCCCAGACACTTTCATGTGAGCAGTGGTCTCCTGATTTGCAATTCTAATTTTGTCTCTAACATTGATGTTGTTTCTAAAACTCTAATTACTATTAATTTGTTTGGGTCTTTTTGAGACAGAGTCTCACAGAGATCCACCTGCGTCTGCCTCCCAAGTGCTGGGATTATAGATGTGTGCCACCATGCCCAGCTTCTGCTATTAATTCTTATACAGTAATATTTTGTAATTTATTTTATGAGATGCTTCTAAAATTCCAATTAAAGTAGGGTGCTGACTCATCCACTTTCATTTTACTAGTGAGGAGCGATAGTTTAGCCATTAAAGAACCAATTTAGAGTCATCAAATGTTCTCTGCTAAAGGAAATATAAAGCCAAGTTATCTTTAATTAAGTTTCCACAGTTTTCTAAATATTTGCCACTTATCCTATCAACCAAAACCATCTGTTATACCAGATGGCAGGGTTTTTTGTTTTTTTTTTCTTAAAACACATTTCGAGCCGGGCGTGGTGGCGCATGCCTTTAATCCTAGCACTTGGGAGGCAGAGGCAGGCAGATCTTTGTGAGTTCAAGCCCAGCCTGGTCTACAATGTGAGTTCCAGGACAGCTGGGGCTACAGGGAGACCCTGTCTCGAAAAGACAAAAAAAAAAACACTTACATTTCTTTTTTATTTTGTTTTGTTTTGTTTGTTTTGTTTTGTTTTTGAGGCCCAGTCTCAAGCAGCCACAGGCCGGCTTTGCACTCACTATACGGCTCAAGGACGACCTTGGGCTCCTGGCCTCTCACTTCCCAAGTGCTGGCTTTCAGGCATATGAGTCATTCCTTGGATTTTTCTTTCCCATTTTAGTGGCCTTTCCTCTTAAACGTTGCAACCCACTATGGCAACTAGGGGGAATCTGTGTTTTGGATGTGTGTGTGTGGCTCCCTCGAGTTTCATCTCAAGGTCAGTCTTCCCCCCTCACTGTGTCTGGAGTCTATGCAGCATGTTTACAGGAATGTGAGGGGACTCCAGGGACTGGGTGGTCACTCTTGACTTGTGCCTTCTTGGGTGGTCACCCCCCGACTTGTGCCTTCCTGGGTGAGCCAATAAGGATACTTCAGACAGAGGAACAAGGTCTTTGTGGTATTTTTTTTTTTACATTTATTTATTTTGTGTGTCTATATGGGAGGGGGGCACACAGGTTGCTTGGCATGCATGTGAGAGGGTCAGAGGACAACTTGCAAAAATCAGTTCTCTCTTTCCACCATGTAGGTCCCTGGTATTGAACCCAGGTCATCAGGCATGGAAACAAGGGCCTTTACCTGCTGAGCCATTTTTCCATCCCTAAGGTATGTTGGGGCCCAAAGGTATGTTGTTTGAGAGCTTTTTCCCTAAGAAGCCGTAGAATGTTCTGGAGAGTTCCTTCTTACTAATTTTTTTTTATTTATTTCTGTATGTGTATGAATGTACTGTCTGCATGCAAGTTTGGGCACCCGTATCGTGCAGTGCCGCAGAGGTCAGAAGAGAGTCTCGGATTCCCCTGGAACTGGAGTTCTCCTAGAATTGGAGTTTCAGACGGTTCTAGGCCGCCATGTGGGTGCTGGGGATCGAACCTGGGTCCTCTGCAAGAGCGGTCGGCGCTCTTAACCATTAGGCCATCTCTCCAGCCCGGAGAGTTCCTTCTTAAACCTCCACCTGCTGGGTTAGAAGGAACTCCGTGCCTGTTCAGCATCTTCACGATCAGCCCGTGAGGTTGCCACAGGAGAAAAAGACAGAAAAACAAATTAGATATTGGAGGAGTGGCCAGAGAAGAAAGGGCGAATTCTAGCAAACAGATGTTCTAAAAACATGCTTTGAAACCATAACAGGATATCCAATTAAAAAAATAAAGCAACTCAGAATAAACCAAAAGACTATTAACCAAAACAAAAAGCAGTTCAGGACCCTGGAAGGACTCACTAACATCCACTCAGAGAGGCAACGTGGATGGCATCCATGCTGGTACCTGGATCCATCCACATGACTCCTCTGGTGAAAATGGGTCATCTCTGGGGCCCCACTCCAAAGCTCTTCTCCAGAAGGAATCAGAGTGAATGTATTCTGAGCCACATAACTGTGACTGGGAAGCAAAGATTTAAGTTGTCCCAAAAGTCACATCCCACTGCAGAAGAGGTGACCACAGCTTTTATAGACACAAAACAAAAGAAAGCCATAAATCACTGTATTTACCAACTAGGAAGGAGGGCCATCAGGAAGGCAGAGCTTGGAAATCCTTTTTTTTTTTTTTTTTTTTTCATAGGTTTCAGATGTTCTTAAGCATCCCGGCGTTTTTAGCTTTAGGGTGGTGGATGCTAGTGATCTGCAAAGTTTAACAATGCATTCCAAACGTTTTATCTAATAGTCACAAAGATGTGAGCTCAGATAGAGTGGCAGTAAATGACTATTAAAGACACTAAAGATAGCCCAAAAGATCTGCACTCCTTCCTCTCCCCACAATCTGAAATCCTAGTTCATTGGACAGAGTGCTCCAGGATTCTCCACACAGATGTGGTTTCTTCAGAGAACATCAGTTCACATTCTTTTCCCTTGAATAGAAATGAAACACAATATCTCTTCTTAAAATGGAAAGTCTTTCCCTGACAGAAACTGCCCCCTTCCCCAGTCCTCAGAGACCCTACCTCCTACTCAGTCTTTGATACAACAAATATTTATTTTTTAATGGAAACAGTAACAGTCATTTTAATGTATTATTTCTTTTTTTTATGTGTATGAATGTACTATCTGCATGTAGGTTGGTGCACCTGTGTCATGCAATACCTCAGAGGTCAGAAGAGGGCGTCGGATTCCCCTGGAACTGGAGTTAAAGACCCCTGGAATTGGAGTTAAAGACGGTTCTTAGCCTCTATGTGGGTTCTGGGAATTGAACCCTGGTCCTCAGCAAGAGTAGTCAGTGCTCTTAACCACTGAGCCATCTCTCCAGTCCCAACAAATATTTATTGAGTACCATCAATGTGCCAGACATTGCACCAGATGCTAGGAATACAGAGGGAACCAAACTAGCAAGTGTGAGTGTGTGTCTGTCTGTCTGTCTGTCTGTCTATCTGATGCTGCTTTATTATTCCTCGGATCCCTCTACTTCCTCATTATTTGGTGACCACCCAGTCCCTGGAGTCCCCTCACATTCCTGTAAACATGCTGCATAGACTCCAGACACAGTGAGGTGGGGGGAGACTGACCTTGAGATGAAACTCGAGGGAGCCACACACACATCCAAAACACAGATCCCCCTAGTTGACATAGTCAATTCTATCTTTATTTGCATGTGGCTATGAGCTCAGAAAGCTTTGGATTGCTCATAGCTGTATATTCATGTATAGAACAAAGTCTTGTTTATACTTAGACCTCTTTAATAGAGAGGTTAGAGCGCCTCTAAGTTAATGAATGAAAGGTGAGAGCTGGTGAGGGTGTCATGGGGCCCTAGTTCTCCCCGGAGCCATTAATGACCTCTGGGGGAGGGAGAGATTTTCTTCACCTGGGGTAGCCATGTTCCTGTGAAGAATTTCTCAACCAAGACCGTCTAAGCAACCCTAATAAAACTCATCAGGTCATCAACTATTAATCATTTAATACATGAAAGGAAAGAGGGACTAGGTGGGAAAAGCAAGTCAATTAGCAGGAAGGGAACAAGAGAGGGGAGTTGGATGATTATGAAAAAAATACATCACATGTGCATGAAAATGCCAGAATGAAGCCATTATTATGTATAATTAATTTCTTTTTGGTCTTTTTGAGACAGGGTCTCCCTGTAGCCCCAGATGTCCTGGAATTCGCTCTGTAGACCAGGCTGGCCTTGAACTCACAAAGATCCACCTGCCTCTGCCTCCCAAGTGCTAGGATTAAAGGCGTGCACTACCGCACCCAGCTATTATGTATAATTAACATATGCTAATAAAAATGACCAAATTGGGACTGGAGAGATGGCCTAGCAGTTAAGAGCGCCGACTGCTCTTGCAGAGGACCCGGGTTCGATCCCCAGCACCCACATGGCAGCTGAGAGCCGTCCTTGACTCCAGTTCCAGGGGAATTCACCGACACCCTCTTCTGACCTCCGCGGGATTGCATGACACAGGTGCACAAACCTACATGCAGGCAGTACATTCATACACATAAGAAAATAAATTTTAAAAAAATGACCAAATAAAAAACATATGCTGATAAAAAATAAATTAGGGCTGGGAATGGCTCGGTGAATAAATTGCCACTATCCCCAAGAACTCACTATCCCTGAGAAGCAATGACTGGGGAAGAAACAATAGCTGATTAGACTAGCTGGGATCCAGTTGCTGCTGGCTGAGCAAGAGACCCTGCCTGAATAAATAGAGAGGAATCCAGGAAGACACCAGATGTCAACTTGGGGCCCCCATCTGCATGCCTGCACAGGTGTATGAGCACCAATACATATATGTGCACACACAGACATATGTGAAAATAATAATAATTTTTAAAAGAATGAATCAATAAGCCAGGCTTGATGAAGCCAGTTTTTAATCTCAGCCCTTGGGAAGTGGAGGTAAGAAGATTACAAATTCAAGATCAAACCCGGTGTGTTGGCACACGCCTTTACTCTCAGCACTTGGAAGGCAGAGACAGGCACATCTCTAAATTCAAGGCCAGCCTCGTTTATGTATCGAGTTCCAGGCCAGCTGGGCTACAAGTTGACCCTGTCTCAAAAAGAACAAAAATTTACCATAAAAAAAAAAAATCCAATATCATCTTCAGCTACACAGATAGATACAGGCCAGCCTGGTCTACCTGAGACCCAGTTTCAAAACAAAAGAAAGATCAACTAATCAGACTGACTCAGGTCCAGAGCCTTGCTTACTGTAATCTAGAGTCAACAGAAGGTCAAGTCCCTCCTAGTTGGTGGAGGTAAGATGCGGGACTAAACTGTCTCCCTAGACACTGCTCATGCACGCAAGCACGCAAGCACGCACAAGATAGCCAAGAGGAGCCAGGGAGAGCTGCGCAGGGTCACCACCCGGTGCAAGGTGTGGCCGCTGCAAGCAGCCAAAGTCCCGGCTCCCAGGTTCCTCTTGTTTGCTCACTGCACCCTACCTGGAGCCCAAGGATCTGTCTCCGCCCCCCCTGAGCTCCAGGAAAACCTAAGTGACCCAGGAGATCTGTCCTTGCGCGTTTGTCCAGGACTTCAAGGCGGCAGCCGTAGCCTGGGAGAAATTTGGGCGCTGGGAGTAGACGCCTTGCAGTAGGCTGCCCCGCCCCCCCGCCCCCCCACCCCACCTACGCCTGATTTCGTTGAGAAGGGAGCCGCCCCGCTCCCGCCCCTAACTGGCCCAGCAGCGAGGAGCGTCTGGGAGGTGGCAGAGCTGGCAACCTGCAGCGATGGAGGCCGCCGGCACCTGGACGCTGCTGCTGACGCTGCTGCTGCTGCTGCTGCTGCTGCTGCTGACGCTGCTGCTGTCCGGGACCCAGGCCCGAGGCCACCTGCCCCCGGGGCCCACACCTCTACCGCTGCTGGGAAACCTCCTGCAGCTCCGTCCTGGGGCGCTGTACTCCGGGCTCTTGAGGGTGAGGGGATACGGGGACGTCCTAGCCAGGGGCAGAGAGGGGATCCACCAAGTGCCTAGGCAGGCGAACTCGGGGTATCCTAAGAAGGAGCCAGGGGCAGAAGTCATCGAGGGAAAAGGACTATGGCTGTCCTGTACTGGGGGACTGGAGCAGGGTGACCCTGGCAGAGAAGGGGAGGGTGTCCAGGTTGGAAGAGGCAGACCTCGTAGGTCCTGGAGTGGGTAACAGGACCCAGGGGGGTGGGCAGGGGTCCCAGAGGGGTAGGAACAGATCGTTCAGGGCTCAGAAGGAGAGGGGATGTCCTGGAGACGGGACTGGGGCAAGGAGAAACCGAGCTAACAGAGATCTAGAAAGGAGTGAGAGCCGGAAAGAGAGCCCAGAAGGACAGGGGTCCCAAGTCAGGGGGCCCCACAGGATGCTGGGAAGTAAGCTGGGACCAAAGCTGGAAAGCAGGCTCTGTCTAGACAGAAGTGGTAGTGGGCCACTTTGTCCCAGAGGTGAGGAGGATCTGGGGGACTGTGATGACTGGAAGGGCTGCGGGTCTGCAGGCTCTGAGCAGAGGGCATCCTGGGATGAAGGAATCTGCCTCAGAGATTCCCCGGAGTGGGAGGACGGGTGTAGCTCAGCTAGGAACTGAGTTCCTACCTCTGGGTGGGAGGATGAGGAGGCAGTCCTAACTTGCCAGGGCTGGTGGGGCATGAAGTTCCCCATTCAAAAATATTCTGAGGGACTTTTAAGGACGGCAAAAAAGGAGTGGGTGTTTAAGGAAGATGGGTAGCAGACGCTGAAGTGAAGCCGCTGGGGAATTTAAGGGTCTAGCAGAGGCTGAAAGGTGCGCAGAGGTGAGGAATTAGAGACAAGAAAGCTAGTTTGGGATGGTCCCAAGGTCAGAGGTGAGAGCCTAGCAGGAAGTGAGAGAGCAGTTAGGAAGCCCACTCCCAGTGCCTAATGCAAAAAAGAGAACTGACTTTCCCAAAGGGATGGATACTTCTGCTTGGGGTGGGGAGGGAAGGAACATGGTCCTTGTATGGGGGACCAGAAGGCTTATTTGAGGACGGGAGCTTTAACAGGTGTAGCCTGGCGGACAGAGAGAGGTAGCACCTTATGACCTGTCACCATCCACTCAGGTCTCCTTCTCTGTCCCCAGCTAAGTAAGAAGTATGGACCCGTGTTCACAGTGCACCTGGGCCCCTGGAGACGCGTGGTGGTCCTGGTTGGGCACGAAGCTGTGCAAGAGGCCTTGGGAGTTCAGGCAGAGGAATTCAGTGGGCGAGGAACATTGGCAACGCTGGACAGGACTTTTGATGGTCACGGTGAGTCATGAGAGCAAGTAGGGCTGCTGGACACTGCTCTCACTTACAGGTATGGGGGTGATTTTTGTACTTGGCTTAATGCCACTCTTTCCTTGCCTATGAAAGGGGTTGATAATGGTGCCTGACACATAGGGTTGTACTAAAGACTGAATGGAACCTGGACCAAATGGCCGAGGGAGTGAGGGCTTACTCACTGATTACCAAGGTGTAGTGATGATAACTATTAATCCAAGTGAAGCCCAAGGATGAGAAACTTTCCAAGGATCTAGATAAGAACTCACAGTGTAGAAACTTAACAGGGTGTAGTGATCCTTGCCTACTTCCCAAGAACTTGGTAGGCTATGGCAAGAAGTTTTGAGCCAACCTGTGCTAGACAGTGAGCTAAGCCAGTATGTAACCCTGTCTTGAAAAAGCAGAGGTTGAGATATAACTCAGTGATAGAGTGCTTGCCTAGAATCCCCCTGTGAGGGGCTGGGGTATGGCTCAGTAGTAGAACACCTGCCTAGGATCCCCCAGTGAGGAACTGGGGTGTGTCTCAGTGGCAGTGACCCTGCCTAGAATCCCCCAGTGAGGGGCTATATCGTGTCTTAGTGGTAGAACACCTGCCTAGAATCCCCCAGTGATGGCTGCTGGGAACATGGCACAGTAGAGTGTTTGCCTAGAATTTACCGATGAAAGGCTGAGGGGTATGACCCATCCCTAATACTTGTAAAGCTCTAGATTCCATACCCACATCAGACACACACACACACACACACACACACACACACACACACACACGGGTGGAGGGAACCAGAAACATTTATGTTAAGATGGAAACCATGGGGCTAAAGAGATGGCTCAGCAGTTAAAAGCACTGGCTGCTCTTGCAGAGGGCCTAGGTTTGAATCCCAGCACTCACATAGCAGCCAACAACCATCTGTAATTCCAGTTCCAGGGGACCTGACACCCTCTTCTGAACTCTGCAGGCACTGTATAACAGGAGTGCACTTACAGATATACAGGCAAAATGTTTATACACATAAGTATAATAAATTTTAAAATTTTGGGGCTTTTTGAGACAGGATCTCCCCGTACTCCCAGTTGGCCTGGTACTCACTTTATAGACCAGGCATTGCATTCACAGAGATCCACCTGCCTCTGCCTCCTCCCAAGTGCAGGAACTAAAGGCATGTGCCACCACACCCAGCCCCCTGCTTTAAAAAAAAAAGCCAGAAAGCATGCCTAGCAAATGTAGAGCTCTGGGGTCAATCCCCAGCACCACCAAAAAAAAAAAAAGATGCCTAGAAGTACAGCAGTGACTCAGATGGCCACTGCCTAGTTCCCCTGCAGCTTCCAGGCTAGTGGGGTAACAAGTCTGTCACCAGATGGTGACAGTTCAGAGGGGTTGCCAGGATGGAAGGCTCAGCCTAGCATAAGGGAAGTCCTGGGACTGTAGAAACCCACAAGAAACCCTGACCCCTCCCATATTCTTGGAAGAGAGGATGTCTGAGCTGAGGCTGGACTAGGAGGAAAATTGTGCATGCAGAAAGACCAGCAGAAGCACTGGGGGGGGGGGAAGAAAGCATCCATCCCACCCACAATCTCATTGTGCCTGGCCCTGTCCAGTACTGAGGACACAGAGGGACCAAAGCAGATGCAGACCATGAGAGGAAGCCTGGGACAGAAAAACAGATTGAGGGAGTAGAATTCTAAAATCCGAAGTACAGTTTTGAGAACAGGACGTGTGGGGAGGAGGCTGTGCTCAGGGGAGGGGCTCCTTAAGGAAGTAACATTTTTATGTGACAGGGTCTCCCTGTAGCCCCAGCTGGCCTGGAACTCACAGAGATCCGCCTGCCTCTGCCTCCCAAGTGCTGGGATTAAAGGCATGCGCCACAAACCCAGCTTGAGGAGGTGACTTCTAAGCTGATGCACAAAACATTGGGGATGCAACTGAGTGTGTGGTGGCTCGTGCCTTTAATCCTAGAAATCCAAAAGCTGATTCAGGAGAATTACTGGAGGTTTAGGCCACCCTGGGCTACATAGCAGGACACTCTCAAAGAACTAACAACACAAATAAAAATAAAAAGATGGGGTAGAGCTAGGGACATAGTTACATGTAGAGCCCTCCAAGAATCCCCGGTGAGGGCTGGGGATGTGGCTCAGTGGTAGAGCACCTGCCTAGAATCCCCCAGTGAGGGGCTGAGGCATGGCTCAGTGGTAGAGCCCTCCCAAACCCCCCAGTGAGGGGCTGGGGTGTGGCTCAGTGGTAGAGCACCTGCCTAGAATCCCCCAGTGAGGGGCTGGGGGTGTGGCTCAGTAGTAGAGCACCTGCCTAGAATCCCCCAGTGAGGGGCTGGGGGTGTGGCTCAGTGGTAGAGCACCTGCCTAGAATCCCCCAGTGAGGAGCTGGGAATGTGGTTCAGTGACTGAGCACTTGCTTGACATGAGCAAGACCCTGGGTTCAGTGCCCAGGACCCCTATAAAGGATAAAGGAGCATGAGAGTGATGCAAGCAAAGGAACTAGCAAGGCACAAGGTAGGAGTGGAAGGGTCACGATGTCTTTGAGGAAATGAGAGAAGTTATATGGATGATTAATAAACCTAATAGTCTGCGGGACTCTGGTGACTTTGCAAGCCCATGAGTCAGATCAGAGCTGCTGGGCTTCTGGTCTTCTGGGAGCTGTGCTTTGTAAGTATGAAGGACTGTCGAGGGGGTTGAGACTGAAGTCTAGGATCCCAAGGAAGGAACCAGGACAAGGAATGAAGATGGAAAGAAGGGATAGCTGGAAAAGACAGGAGTGTGAGACCCAAGGCTCTGACCAAGGGTGGGGATTGGATGGGGGGCTGAGATGGAAATAGGAGAGACATGGAAAACAGTTTAAGACACAAGAGTGGGGGGCAAAGGACAATTAGAAAAGTTGTCTAGAGCCTGCTATCAGCCAGTACTCAAAACGTGAGAACACAGAGTTCAGAGGGGGAAGGTCTCTGCAGAACAGGTGTTTTAGGAGGAAGGCGGTGCACTGTTGCCAACCTTCCCCCGACCGCCGTTCATCCTGCCACTGTGGGCAGGGGATCCCCATGGTGCTCCATCCATACTGATTGGGCAGATGGGAGAAGGATACAAAGGTGAGTGAGGGGCTGGAGAGATCGCTCAGCAGTTAAGAGAGAGTACTGCGCATGCAGAGGCCCTGAATTCGGTTCCCAGCATCCACATCAGGAAGTTCACAACTGCCTGTATTTTTAGCTCTGGGGGGATCTTACACCTCTAACCCCAACTCATGTGCACATTAATAACCCACACACACATCATTTAAGAAAATAAATCTTTTTTGGGCTGGAGAGATGGCCTAGCGGTTAAGAGCGCCAACTGCTCTTGCAGAAGACCCAGGTTCGATCCCCAGCACCCACATGGTGGCTGAAAACCATCTTTAACTACAGTTCCAGGGGAATCCGATGCCCTCTTTTGACCTCCGCGGCATTGCACAAACCTGCATGCAGACACATACAAAATAAAATAAAATAAAATAAAAACTTAAAAAATAAAGAAAATAAAAAAAATTTTTTTGAGACAGGGTCTCCCTAGAGCCCCAGCATGCCTGGAACTCACTCTGTAGTCCAGGCTGGCCTTGAACTCACAGAGATCTGCTGCCTCTGTCTCCTGAGTGCTAGGATTAAAGACATTCGCCACCACACCCGGATTAGAGACAGTTCTTAGCCACCATGTGGGTGCTCGAAATCGAACCCAGGTCCTCTTTGAGAGCAGTCAACAGCTCTTAACTGCTGAGACATCTCTCCAGCCAAATCTTTTTTAACAAGGTGAATGGGTTATTAGTCACACATAACTAATACTTACTGGGTACCTACTGAGTCCCCATCACACACACACACACACACACACACACACACACGTGTGCATGCCAGCCTGGTACAGGACAGGACCTTGGGGCATCTCACTTGGAGGGGAAGGAGAAATTCCTTTCTTGAATCTTCTGCACAGGGGTTTTCTTTGCCAATGGGGAACGTTGGAAGCAGTTGAGGAAATTCACCCTACACGCTCTACGGGACCTCGGCATGGGGAAGCGAGAGGGTGAAGAGCTGATCCAGTTGGAGGTGCAGAGTCTGGTGGAGGCCTTCAGGGAGACCAAAGGTCAGCATGGCGGGGCTGGCGGGAGGCTCCAGCCCTGAGGGGGGATGTCCCATTGTTCCTGGGGGTGGGGAACTGCTGAGGGAAAACCTGGGGGTCTCTGCCACCTCCACACTGGCTTAATCCTTTCTACCGAGGGTTCTAACAACGAGCAGCTATCTCTGGTCCTGAGACTATGGATCTCAATATCATTCATAACTATGTTTGCTTTTTTTGAGACAGAACTTCATTATGTAGGCCAGGCTGACCTCAAACTTGATAGTCCTTCTGCCTCCACGTCCTAAATTCTGAGATTACAAGTGTGAGCTACAATTGGCTCAATCTCTCTTTCTGCCTCTTCTTTCTTTTTCTGTTTTTCTTTGGGGGGGGGAGGAGGGGTTAAGACAGGGTCTCCCTGTAGCCCCAACTAGCCTGCAACTCACTATGTAGACCAGGCTGGCCTTGAACTCACAAAGATTGGCAAACCACTGCCTCTGCTTCCCGAGTGCTGGGATTAGGTTTGCACCACCATGCCCAGCTCTCTCTTTTTCTTTCATTGTCTAATATTGTTCTCTCTCTCTCTCTCTCTCTCTCTCTCTCTCTCTCTCCTTCCCTTCCTCCTTCCCCTCCTTCCCCTCCCCTGCCTCCCATGCCTCCCAGGACATCCATTTGACCCCTCCCTGCTGCTGGCCCAGGCCACCTCCAACGTCGTCTGTTCCCTCCTCTTTGGCCTACGTTTCCCTTATGAAGACGAGGCGTTCCAGGCTGTGGTCCGGGCAGCAGGTGACACCCTGCTGGGGATCAGCTCCCCGTGGGGCCAGGTAATTAGTAGAACCCTTCTCAAGCCACCCTACTCAATGGTTCCTGCCAAACCCCTCTAAGAACCAGCCATCCTCCTGCACCCACAGACCTACGAGATGTTCTCCTGGCTCCTGCAGCCCCTGCCAGGCCCACACACACAGCTCCAGAGACATTTGAGCACCCTGGCTGCCTTCACTGTCCAGCAGGTGCAGAGGCACCAGGGAAACCTCCAGAGCTCAGGTCCTGCACGTGACGTCGTTGATGCCTTCCTGCTAAAGATGGCACAGGTATGGAACTTGGGGAGAAGAAAATATCCCTCGTGAATGAGGCTGGTAGCTCGGATGATTATGCATTTATTGAATGCCTACTGAGTCCTTATCCTGAATATGGGACCCTGGGAACAGTTTAATTTTCTGGGACTTCTTTTTTTTATTTTGTATGTGTAACTGGAATTAAAGACGGTTCTGAGCTGCCATGTGGGTGCTGGGAATCGAACCCGGGTCCTCTGCAAGAGTAGTCGGTGCTCTTAACCACTAGGCCATCTCTCCAGCCCCCTCTGGGACTTCTTGAGTCCAACCTTCCATGCAGTTTTCCTTCAAGGAGTAAGACTGCCTAGGGAATCTCCAGTTGATTCCTTTCTTTGGGAGTGAGGGGTAGAGTGTTAAGACAGGATCTTATTCTGTAACCAGGCTAGCCTGGAAATCAGCTAGACTGGCCTTGAACTTGCTGTGATCTTATTGCCACTGTTTCCCAACTGCTACAATTACAGGTGTGAGCCACCAGCCCTGGCCTTGGGTCTCTTTCTCTACCTACATGTATGGGAGCTAGAGATGGGGCTCAGTGGGAGAGTGCCTGCCTCCCATGCATGAAGCCCTGGGTTTGCTCACTATACCATACAAGCCAGCTGCACTCCCACCCCCAGCATTTGGAAGGTAGAGGCAGGAAGATCAGAGGTCCAAGGTCATCCTCAACTACATAGCAAGTTTGAGGCCACCCTGGACTACATGAGACCCTGTCCACAAAAGTTGGGGAGGGTCAGTGAAGGTGGAGAGGATGAGATGGCTCAGCCAGAACAAGCATTTGCTTCCAAGTCTGAGGATTTTTGTTTGATTCCGGGGACCCACAGGGTAAAAGGAGAGAGTTAAGTCCTGCAAGTTGTCCTCTGACTATATGGGTGCCATTGCACACCACGTCCCTATACACAGTAAATATTAATACAAACAAACGGGATGGGGTTAAGAGCACAGGCTGCTCTTGCAGAGGACCCAGGTTCCCATCACCCCCATGGTAACTAACAACCATCCTTAACTCCAGTTCCAGGGGATCTTATGCCCTCTTCTGGCTTCCTCGAGCATTGCACTTAAGTCCCTGCTGGCAAAACACTCAGACCCATAAAATTTAAAAAGAGGGTGGAGAAGCCAGGCGTCATGGTACACGCCTTTAACAATGTACACTTTTTTTGTATGTGTATGAGGCACACGCCTTTAATCCTAGCACTCGGAGGCAAAGGCAGAGGCAGGTGGATCTCTGTGAGTTCAAGGCCAGCCTGGTCTACAGAGTGAGTTCCAGGCCAGCTGGAACTGGGGCTATAGGGAGACCCTTATCTCAAAAAGACAAAGACAAAATAAAAGAGGGTGGAGCAGGGGAGTCTGAATACGATCAAACACATTGTACAAAACTCTCAAATCAATAAGAATTTTTTTTTAATAATTTTTTTTTAAGTCCAGGTACTGTAGTTCATACCAGCACTCCAGAGACAGAGGCAGGCCGATGTCTGTGAGGTCAGAGCCGGCCTTAGCTACGTAGCAAGTTTCAGGCCAGCTAGAGCTACACAGAGACCCTGTTTATAAATAAATAAATAAATAAATAAATAAATAAATAAATAAATAAATATCCGGGCGTGGTGGCGCACACCTTTAATCCTCTAGCACTTGGGAGGCAGAGGCAGGAGGATCTTTGGGAGTTCAAGGTCAGCCTGGTCTACAGAGGGAGTTCCAGGACAGCTGGGGCTACAGGGAGACCCTGTCTCGAAAAGACCAAAAAAAAATAAATAAATAAACAAAAACAAATAAAGAAATAAATAAATTCTTTTAGTTTTTGAAACAAACAAAACCCCTCCAAATCTCCATACTACATACATAACAGATCCTTATTTCTCAACTTCTCCCAATAATTTCTTTACACACCCAGGAGAAAGAAGACCCAGGTACAGAATTCACTGAAAGGAACTTGCTGATGACAGTCACCTACCTGCTGTTTGCTGGGACCATGACGATCGGTGCCACCATCCGTTACGCCCTTCTGCTCCTGCTGAAGTATCCCGAAGTTCAAAGTAAGAGCTTCTGCTACCAGCCAGGCCCAGGAAAAAAGGTGGGAGGTTGGAAAGGACAGACTGGGACAACAGAGACTACAGATGAAACAAATGTAGAGTCGGGGGTTTCTGAGCAGTGAGGAGTTGGGGAGCTCCCAGCTGCAATAGGAGATGTACTGAGAGGCAAGAAAGGAATTTCTTGTGAGGCCCTGTGACCTTTATGGTTCTTTGAGCTGGGAAGGTAGGATCAAATTTGGATATTTTGTTTTGTTTTGTTTTGTTTTGTTTTGTTTTGTTTGCATTTTGTCTTTTTGGGACATGATCTCCCTCCCTGTAGGCCCTAGCTGGCCCAGAACTTGCTGTGTAGATTAGGCTGGCCTCAAACACACAGACGTCCACTTGCCTTTGCCTGCCAAGCGCTGGGACTAAAGGTGTGCACCAACACACCCAGCCCCAAATTTTGTTTTTAAAAAGATATTTATTAATGGGGCTGGAGAGATGGCTCAGCAGTTAAGAGCACTGGCTGTCCTTACAGAGAACCCAAGTTCAATTCCCAGCATCCACATGGCAACTGCCAACTGTCAGTAACTCTAGTTCCAGGAGGTCTGGTGCCCTCTTCTGTCCTCCATGGGCATTGCATGACACGGCTGTACTTAACATTCATACAAGCATAACACCCATACATATAAAATAAAAATAAATAAATAAATAAAACATGTATTTATTTATTTATGACAGGATCTTGGGCTGGAGAGATGGCTCAGCGGTTAAGAGCACTGACTGCTCTTGCAGAGGACCCAAGTTCAATTCCCAGCACCCACATGCTTGTGACAGTTGTCACCACAGCTGACAACTGTCTGTGACTCCAGTTCCAGGGAAAGCCAATGCCTTCTTTTGTCCTCCTTGGGCATTGCACAACATGGGTATACTTACATTCATGCAGGCAATATACTCATACACATCAAATAAAAATAATAAATACAACTTTTTTAAAAAGACAGGATTTTATGCTATAGCCCAGGCTCAATTCTATAGTCCAGGCTGGTCTCTAATGTGCCTGGCTCAGCTTTCCAAGTGCTGAGTTTACAGGTGTGAACTACTTCATCCAGTTTAAACTGGTGTGGTAGTTCACACCTTTAATCCTAGCCCTTGGGAGGCAGAGGCAGGCAGATCTCCGTGAGTTCAAGGCCAGCCTGGTCTACATAGTAAGTTCTGGAGCTACAGGGAGAACTGTCTCAAAAAGACCAAAAAGAAAAGAAAAGGGGCTGGAGAGATAGCCTAGTGGTTAAGAGTACCGACTGCTCTTGCAGAGGACCGGGGTGCGATCCCCAGAACCCACTTGGCAGCTAAGAACCGTCTGTAACTCCAATTCCAGGAGAACTCCAGTTCCAGGGGAATCTAACACCCTCTTCTGACCTCCGCAGCATTGCATGACACGGGTGCACAAACCTACATGCAGACAGTACATTCATACACATACAAAAATAAATAAAATTTTTAAAAAAAGATATTTAAAGGAAAGAAAAGAAAATCTTTAAGTAGCCCTGAAAAAAGGAATTACAAAAGTAAAAATACAGCTCAGTGGTAAAATACTTCCCTAGAATCCCCCAATGAGGACCTGGGATGTACCTCAGCGGTAGAGCACCTGCCTAGAATCCCCCAGTGAGGGGCTGGGATGTGGCTCGGTGATAGAGCACCTGCCTAGAATCCCCCAGTGAGGGGCTGGGATGTGGCTCGGTGATAGAGCACCTGCCTAGAATACCCCAGTGAGGGGCTGGGGTGTGGCTCAGTGGTATAACACCTGCATAGAATCCCCCACTGAGGGGCTGGGGTGTGGCTCAGTGGTAGAGCACCTGCCTAGAATCCCCCAGTGAGGGGCTGGGGGTGTGGCTCAGTGGTAGAGCACCTGCCTAGAATCCCCCAGTGAGGGCTGGGGTGTGACTCAGTGGTAGAGCACCTGCCCAGAGTCTCCCAGTGAGAGGCTGGGGGTGTCGCTCAATGCTAAAGCCCCTGCTTAGAATCCCCCAGTGAAAGTTTGGGGCTATGGCCCAATTGTAGAGCTCAGACAGGAACCTAAAGAAGAAAAGCAGAGCTAGACCAGACTGTGGGAACCTGGAGATGGGCGGGTGAGTGTGGTGGATTGGCAGTTTGTGGAGAATGATAAGACAAGGAGTTGTTCAGGGCAGTCTTGGGTCTCTAGCCAGGAGACTGATCTAGGGCCTCATCCTGGACCTCACCCCAGAGCAATGACCCAGGTGTGATGGCTCATGTGTGTAATCTCAGGGGTGTGAGGGTCTGAGGCAGAATGATTGCTGCAAGTTCAAGAGTAGCCTTGGCTACCTAGTGAGTTCGAGGCTAGCCAAAACTACATAGCAAGACTCTCAAGAAGAAAAAAAAATAGTAAGTCAGGAGATATTGAGGCCAGTTTTGAAGGGTCTAGGCCAAACTAGGGAGAGGGATCCCAAAGATCACAGGACATCCTGATCAGGACTAGATATGAAAGAAATTGGAGTCAAGGCTGGGGCGAGGGCTGGCTCAGAGGATAAGAGTGCTTGCTGTGGAAGCATGAGGACCTGAGTTCGAATCCCCTGATCACCTATGTAAAAGCCTGGTGTGACTGCACTTGTAACCCCAGCACAGCAGGGAATGGGTGGAGGATGCAGGATGACTGGAGCTGGTTGGCCATCAACCAAGCTCCAGGTTCAGTGAGAGACTCTGTTTCAAGGGAATAAGGCAGAGAGTGATAGAGCAGGCTGCCTGATGTCCTCCTTCACGTACACTACGCACACACACACACACACACACACACACACACACACACACGTGTGCGCGCCCTCAGAATTACTAGCTGAGTTTGGGGGTACACACCTTTCTTTAATCCCAGCAAGAAGATGGTGAGTTTGAGGTCAGTCTTTATTACACATTGAGTTCTACTCTAGTCTGGGCTACAGTGAAGGAGACCCTGTCTCCAAACAAAATGACGAATAACAAAAGAGACAAGGATCTCAGTGAGAACAGAGGCAGAACTGAAGCTGCAGTGGTGATGCTGCCAGGCTGCTTGGAAGCCCTGAGGAACGCAGCCTTTCCAAATAAATCCCTTCTGGCCAGTCGAAGTAGCCTAGCTGGCAGATGGATTTGGGGGCCTGGTGCCCCTACTGGAGTCCGCTGTGACTTGCCTTTCTGTGAATCAGTTTCCTCATGTAGGAAATGGAAATCAGTGATGGAGCCCACCTTACCATTTGTTGTTGTGGAAATCAAGAGAGAAGAGACATGGTACACAGTAAATAAGAAGTGTGGGGCCCCAAGTTCACTGAGGGTCAGAGGTACCACTCCCCACCCACTGCCAGCCTCATCCCAAACCACTGCTTCCCAAAAAGATGGGGCTCACAGGAGGGGGACACTGGGTACTGTCCCACCCCTGACATGTAACCTTCTTGTACCCAGAGCAAGTTCGGGAGGAGCTGACCCAGGAGCTGGGGCCTGGCCGGGCACCAAGTCTGGGAGACCGTGCTCGCCTCCCTTACACGGATGCGGTTCTAAATGAAGCACAGCGGCTCCTGGCACTGGTGCCCATGGGAATGCCCCGAGCCATCACAAGGACCACATGCTTCCGAGGATACACTCTGCCCCAGGTGAGAATGTGACAGGCCCAAGGTGGTTATTTCTGCTTTAGGACCCAAGTATTCTGCTTTAGGACCTGAGTATTGAGCTCTCCTGGCCCAAGGTGGTTATTTCTGCTTTAGGACCCAAGTATTCTGCTTTAGGACCTGAGTATTGAGCTCTCCTTTCTCTCTCTCTCTCTCTCTCTCTCTCTCTCTCTCTCTCTCTCTCTCCCTCTCCCTCTCCCTCTCCCTCTCCCTC
>VZQC01009816.1:73278-89018 GCA_009823505.1 Rhizomys pruinosus
CACCCCAGCCCCTCACTGGGGGATTCTAGGCAGGGGCTCTACCACTGAGCCACACCCCAGCCCCTCACTGGGGGATTCTAGGCAGGGGCTCTACCACTGAGCCACACCCCAGCCCCTCACTGGGGGATTCTAGGCAGGGGCTCTACCACTGAGCCACACCCCAGCCCCTCACTGGGGGATTCTAGGCAGGGGCTCTACCACTGAGCCACACTCCAGCCCCTCACTGGGGTATTCTAGGCAGGGGCTCTACCATTGAGCTACATCTCAAACCCTTTTTTTGATTTTCATTCGGGGCCAGGTTCTCACTAATTTGCCCAGGTGGGCCTTGAAATCACTCTGTAACTTTGAACTTGAAATCCTCCTCCCTCAACCTCCCAAATAACTGAAAAATCTCACCTGTGCCACCAGGGCCGGCTTGAGGTCTCCTTAATCTTAATGTCCGTCTGTCTACTGCTACCGAGTCAGAGTCTCAGTCTCTCTCTCTCTCTCTATCTCTCTCTCTCTGTTGCTGTCTCTATCCCTATCTCTGTCTCTCCTCCCCTCTCCTTTCTGTCCTTCCTCTCTTCCCTCTCCCATCTCTTCCCCTTCTCCCTCCCTCCTCACTTTCTCTCTGGCCTTCTTTGGAAAGCAGCTCAAACATGGAACCACCAGGGGGCGATATATACTAAATCCTGAGAATGATTCTTGCAGTCAAATCCCAACTGCTGTTTTCTTTTTTTTGCGGGGGGGGGGGGGTCTTTTCGAGACAGGGTCTCCCTGTAGCCCCAGCTGGCCTGGACTCACTCGGTAGACCAGGCTGGCCTTGAACTCACAGAGATCCGCCTGCCTCTGCCTCCCAAGTGCTAGGATTAAAGGCGTGTGCCACCACGCCCAGGAGCCCTGCTGTTTTCTAAAGCTGGGGCCTTTAAGCAAATCACTCCATCCTCTGAGCCTCCATGTAACCCCTCTCCTAAACTGGGAATAATAGTATTCATCTGGAGTAGTGGGACAATGCTTGTGAAACACCCACTCAGCTCTGGGTGGTGGAGTTGGGTATTCTGTATCCACAGGGCAGCCGCAACCCTGTGATAACAGGAATCACAGATGTGCTTACGATATGCCAGATCTTATAGATGTTTTCCATATCATATTTTTTCATTACTTTATGTATATCAGTGTTTTGCCTGCGTGTATGTAAGTGTACCACATTCGTGCAGTGTCTATTGAGGTCGGAAGAGGGTGTTGGATCCTCTGGACCTGTAGTTGCATTGTTAGCCACCACGTGGGTGCTGGGAGCAAACCCAGGTTCTCTGGAAGGGCAGCCAGTGCTCTTAACCACTGAGCCATCTCTCCAGCCCCTATAAGTATTAGCTTAGTTCTTCTCCAAGCAGTCTTACACAATTATGCCCATTTCACAGATACACTGAGAACTGTAGGATTAAAAGGCATGCCAAGGTCACCCAGCCTGCAAACAGGAAGGTGGGTTTTGAACCTAGAGACTAACCTTGAACTACTCCTACCAGCATTTTTTTATGGTCTTTTTGAAACAGGGTTTCCCTTTAGCCCCAGCTGGCCTGGAACTCACTATGTAGACAAGGCTGGCCTTGAACTCACACAGATCTGCCTGCCTCTGCCTCCTGAATGCTGGGATTAAAGTCCTGCGCCACCACATCTGACCTCCCCACCCCAGCCCTTCTGTTTTTAACAGCAGTCACATGGCCCTCCCTGTCTGTCCTCCGCACCCCTTCACCTTCCCAACTCACAGCCACCAGCCAGACTGCCTGGCAAAGAAAGTGGTCCCTCCTTGAACTCCCCACCTCCCTTCACCCTCCACCACATAATCCCAGTAATACAGGAACTCTGATTTACCCTGAGAGAGGCCACTGTCCCCAAATATGGGCAGGCAGCCTTCATGGACAGCCTTCCCACCACCCTTGCCCTTGCCTCCCTGAGACATTCCCCAGAGATGTGATGTAGGACAGATAGCCATGCTTAATCAAGGACTCACAACACAATCCCAGAATCTTAGACCAGTGCAGAAAAAGGAAACGTTGCCAGATTCTCTACACCTGGTTTCCCCATCTTTTTTTCTTTTCTTTTTTTTTTTCCTTTTTTCTTTTCTTTCTTTCTTCTTTCTTTCTTTCTTTTTTTCTTTTTTCCTACAGTACTGTGGATTTGAACCCAGAGCCTCTCACATTAGGTAAGTGCTCTGTACTGAATAACACCCTTAATTCTTCTCTCTTGTTCTCTCTCTGCCCCTCCCATTTCTCTCTCTGCCCCCCCCCCATTTCTCTCTTTTACTTTTTCTATTGCAATAAGATCTCATTAGGTAGCCAAACTGGCCTTGAATTTGTAATCTTGCAGTCTTCCTTCCTCAGCCTCCTGATTGCTGGGATTACAGGAATGTGCCCACACGCAGCTTCCCCATCTTTAAAATGGGAATAAGCCGGGCATGGTGGCTCATACCTCCAATCCCAGCACGCGGGAGGCGGAGGCTAGTAAATATGAGTTCAAGGTCAGCCTAGTCTATATAGTGAGTTCCAAGCCATCTGGGGCTACAGGGAGACTCTGTCTCATAAAGACCAAAAAAGAAAAAAAAAAGAAAAGAAAAGAAAAGAAAAAAGAAAAAAAGGAATACTAATAGCCAGACTGGCCTCAAACTCACAGAGATCTGCCTGCCTCTGCCTACTAAGTGCCAAGATTTAAGATGTGTGCTACGTCTCCCAGTTGTGGCTTGCTTTATTTATTTACTTACTTACTTATTATTTTGACTTTATAAACGTTTCAGGGGCTTTTTTGTTTGTTTGTTTGTTTGTTTTGGTTTTTTGGGGGTTTTTTGGTCTTTTCAAGACAGAGTCTCCCTGTAGCCCCATAGCCCCAGCTGTCCTAGAACTCACTCTGTAGACCAGGCTGGCCTTGAACTCATAAATATCTACCTGCCTCTACTTCCCAAGTGCTAGGATTAAAGGCATGGGTCACCACACCCAGCATGTTTCGGTTTTTTAAAACTTTATTTTATGTGTGAGTGTTAAGGCTTCATGTATGTAAGTGCACCCATGTCATGCAGTGCCCAAGGAGGCCAGAAGAGGGAGCCAACATTCCCTGGAACTGAAAGTTATATATATGGTTATTAGCTGAGATGCGGGTGGCAGAATTTGAACCTGGGTCCTATGCAAGAGCAGCCAATGTTCCTCACCCCTGAGCTGTCTCTCCAGCCCCAATTTTTTCCTTTTTTCTTTTTCAATTTTTTTTCAATTTTTTTTTCAATTTTTTTTCTTTTTTTTTTTTTTTACTGTCTGCATGTAGGTTTGTGTACCCATGTTGTGCAATGCCACAGAGGTCAGAAGAGGGCGTTGGACTCCCCTGGAACTGGAGCCAAAGGCGGTCCTCAGCCACCATGTGGGTGCTGGGGATCGAACCCAGGTCCTCTGCAAGAGCAGTTGGTGCTCCCAACTGCTAGGCCATCTCTCCAGCCCCTCAATATTTTTTTTTTAAAGATTCATTTGTAGGCTAGAAAGACAGCTCATCAGTTAAAAGCACTGGCCACTCTTGCAGAGGACCTGAGTTAGGCTCCCGGCACCCATATGGTGGCTAACAACATCTGTAACTCCAGTTCCAGAGGATCCGTGCCTTCTTCTGGCCTATAAGGGCATTGTACAACAGGGTGCATTTACACACATGTGGGCAAAATGGTCAAACACATAAAATAAAAAAATTTTAATGTTTTTAAGAAAAGAAAAAGTGTTTGTTTTTAAGTAAATTATACTGAAAGTAGCAATATAGAAAACCTAGCAGTTGGGCTGGAGAGATGGCCTAACGGCTAAGAGCTCCAACCGCTCTTACAGAGGACCTGGGTTCAATCCCCAGCACCCACATGGTGGCGGAGAACCTTCTGAAACTCCAATTCCAGGAGAACTCCAGTTCCAGGGGAATCTGACGCCCTCTTCTGATCTCCTCAGCACTGCACGACACGGGTGCACAAACCTGCATGCAGACAGTACATTCATACACATACAGAAATAAATAAAAAAAATATAAAAGAAAAAGAAAACCTAGCAGCATGAGCTTGTATTGCTCCTAGGAAGGTAAGAGCCTTGCAATATTACTTTGTCCTCCACAGGGCACTGAGATCTTCCCTCTCCTTGGCTCTGTCCTGCATGACCCTGATGCCTTCCAGAAGCCAGAGGAGTTCAACCCAGGCCGCTTCCTGGATGCAGATGGCCGCTTGAGGAAGCAGGAGGCGTTCCTGCCCTTCTCCTTGGGTATCTGCCGGGCCTTAGGAATAGCCAGAGGGTGCTGACTGATAGTAACCAGTGGGTGTCAGTGACAGCTGGAGGGCGCGCCCCTTACCCGGAGGTCTCTGTTGACTCTCCTGGGGGGCCAGATGTGAGTACAGGTGGCTCAGATCCATCTTCCCTTTCTTACCAGGTAAGCGAGTCTGCCTGGGAGAAGGCCTGGTGCGCGCTGAGCTCTTCCTGTTCTTCACTGCCATCCTGCAGGCCTTCTCCCTGGACACCCCATGCCCCCCAGACACCTTGAGGCTCCAGCCAGCTGTCAGTGGCCTTTTCAACATCCCCCCAGCCTTCCGGCTTCAGGTCCGGCCCTTGGATCACCACTCCAGATGAAAGAGGAGACGGGAGGCACCTGGGATAATGCTGCTGGGCTCAAGGGGTGTGCCGGAGCCAGATGTGTCCAGAGCTATGCCATGGGTCACGTGTCTACAGTTGTTTCATAAAGTTAGTACCACACAAGTTTGGCCCAGGTAGCTGCTGAGACCCATGAGCACACACCTAGACACAACTACAAAGCAAATGATGTATATAGTTTTGGTGGAGAGGGCCATCTGAACCAGCGTCTTTCTACGTAGCTCAGGCTGGCCTCAAACTCATGATCCTCCTGCCTCAGCTACCTGAGTGCTCAGGTTACCGGTGTGAGCCACTATGGGCTACATGAGCTTTCAGCCTTCATAAATGCAGTCTGGTCCATCTGGAACCTCAAGTGTATAACCAGGTTCTCCACCAACCCATCCACCACACAACTCCCTATGTTCACAACGCGAACCCAGCTGCCACCTACTCTATACAAACAGCCCACCCAAGCTGAGGGCTCGCTCTTCCTCTTCATGTATCCACTTAACATGATGACCTCTGGGTCCTCTCCACACAAAACAGCATGGCCTACCTGGGGTCATATTATAGCCAGAACGACATCCCTGTCCACTCCCATGGATGACCTACCTCTTCATCATCTAGATACATGAGCACTGCCATCTGTGACTGCCAGCCAGTGATCCACATAGCCAGATCATGCACAACACTGTCTTGGCTCGTCCAAGTTTATTCCCACTGAGACACATCACAACTGCAGAAGAATTGTTCCTGGCCACTTTTTTTTTTTTTTGGTCCATCAAACACACTTTCCAGCAAAGAGTCCCAAATATATATGCATTCCAAGCTGTAACTGTATACACAGACCTTGAACACATGAGGACCACAGAAACAGTTTCTCTGTTGTTTATGTAATCCTGTTATCCGGGTCCCTGCTCTCAAGCATGTACTGATCCATGGTCCCTACTCTGTATCTAAGTCCCATTAGAGTGCTGGAGATGTAGCCTAGTGGTAGAGCGCTTGCCTAGTATTTGGAACACACTGCCTTCGATTCCTAGAACTGGTTTTAAAAAAATGTTGTAAGTTCTCCATTAGATCCCCTGGAAAGGGTAGATGATCAAACGGGGCCTTGATTCTAACTTCAGTATCAGGGAAGAGGCCATCTCTGACCTCTTTGTGACTTAAAGGTCCTCATTTTGCAATAAAAGTTTGTTTGTGGTCCCCAGTCTGGCTCAGGGCAGGGCCCCCTGTGCTTGTGTGACCCAGTCTGTCCTAGTGAGTAAGGGGTGGAGATGGGGGAGTCCGCCCCTCCCATGAGGCTGGGCGAGAACTGAAAAACATGGTCACCGCCCACCCTGGCTGTTGACATCAGTACCAGATGTGAAGCTGAAGGGGGAGGGAAGGGAAGGGACTAGGCTGGGCTGTCTGCTGTCCTGCTCGGGGGATCAGGGAAAGCCTGCAGCCAGTAACAGAACTGGACTCTGGGAGTTCTCCAACTCTGACAGCAGATGCAAAGACACGGGTACCAGCAACACAGATCACCTCCCGGCTCTGGCCTCTTTTACGGCCCTTTCCCTCCTGCCTCCCCTTCACAAAGAAACCAGAAGCATTCTCTCGCTCTTCTCTCTCTCTCTCTCTCTCTCTCTCTCTCTCTCTCTCTCTCTCTCCCCTCTCTAGCCCCATCACTCTATTTCATTTACTAATCATCAACTCTGCCTGGAGGTGTAGCTCAGAGGTACAGCAATGCTTAACATGTATAAGGACGCTGGGTCTGTCTCCATCACTGACAAAAATTAAAAAAAAAAAAAAATAGCCAGTACCTTTCTGCTATATTTATTTCACCTTTAGCTCTTTTTAAAGGTCATTTTAAGGCAAATATTAGAAAATACTTGAACACACGTTTAATTAATTTACTTTGTTGCTTGCCCTTTTTCAAATTATTATTACATTATTTATTTGGTATGTATGCATACGCGTGTGTGGCCATAGCACGTGTGTAGAGTTCAGAGAACAATATGCAGGAGGCCTGTCTCTTCTTCCAACATGTGGGACTCAGGGATCGAGGTCAGATTGTCAGTCTTGGCAGCAGGCACCTTTCCTCACTGAACCATCTCACCAGCCCCGATTTCTTTCTTCTTTTTTCTTAATATTTTGCATTTAAGTGTACAAGTGTTTTGCCTGCATATGTGTAAGTATGCCCTTGTACAAAGCCCACAGAGGCCAGAGTCAGGGTGTTGGATCCCCTGGAACTGGAGTTACAGATGGTTGTTAGCCACCACATGGTTGCTGGGAATTGAACCCAAGTCCTTTGGAAGACCAGCCAGTGCTCTTAACCATCTCCCCAGCCCTTCTTTCTTCTTTATTTTTAAAAATATTTTTAAATTTATTATTATTATTTATGTGTATGAGTGTACTATAGGTTGGCGCACCGATGTTGTGCAGTGCCACAGAGGTCAGAGGAGGGCATCAGATTCCCCTGGAACTGGAGTTAAAGACGGTTCTCAGCTGCCATATGGGTGCTGGAAATCAAACCCGGGTCCTCTGCAAGAGCAGTCAGTGCTTTTAACCAACTGAGCCATCTCTCCAGCCCCCCTTCTTTCTTCTTAAGACAGAGTATCAGGTTGGAAAGATGGCTCAGCAGTTAACAGCACTTCCAGCTTTTCTGAATTCAGGTTCCCAGCATCCCTATTGAATGGCTGACAACCACTTATAACTCCAATTCCATGGGATCCAACACCTTCTTCTGGGCCCTATGGGCATCTGTAAAGACACGTGCATCCATATACATGCATGCACACACATAAATAATAAAAATACTAATGAAAATAAATCTTTTTTTTTAAGTAGAGGCTGGAGGGATGGCTCAGCAATGTGTACTGCTCTTGCAGAGGTCCCAGGTTTGGCTCCCAGCACCGACATCAGGTGACTCATAACTGGTGGTACTTCCTACTCCAGGGGAGCCTCTTCAGCCTCTGAAAGCAGACTCACATGTATATACAACACAGCGACATACACATAAACACATAATTAAAAATAAGATAGCACTTGGGAATCAGAAGCAGGTGGATCTCTATGAGCTCAAGGCCAGCCTGGTCTACAGAGTGAGTTCCAGGACAACTGGGACTACAGGGAGACCCTGTCTCAAAAATAAATAAATAAATAAATAAATAAATAAATAAATAAATAAATAAATAAATAAAATCATTATTTAAGATGGTCTCATGTGACCTGAAATGGCCTCAAATTTGATATACAGCTGAAGGTGACTTTGAATTTCTGATCCTTCTACCCTTACTGCCCAAGCACTGGGATAACTGGTGTAAGCCCCTGCACCCAGTTCTTGTAATGTGGGCCATCAAGCCTAGAGCTTCTTGCATATGAGGCCAACTGAGTCACATTGCCAGACCTTGAATACATTTCTGAGTTGAGGACCTTTCCCCATCCCCAGCACTTATTATTATGATGATGATGATGATGATGATTTTCACATATGCAAAGATGTTTCAGTAATTGTATTGGGAGTACTTAGGTACCATATCCCAAATTATCTTCAGACCTCCCACAGGTTGGCTTTCTTTTTTTTTTATTTCATATGTGTATGAATGTACTGTCTGCATGCAGGTTTGTGCACCCGTGTCGTGCAATGCCGCGGAGGTCAGAAGAGGGTATCGGATTCCCCTGGAACTGGAGTTCTCCTGGAATTGGAGTTTCAGACGGTTCTCAGCCACCATGTGGGTGCTGGGGATCGAACCCGGGTCCTCTGTAAGAGCGGTTGGCACTCTTAACTGCTAGGCCATCTCTCCAGCCCCTGGCTTTCTTTTTAAAACAGGGTCTCGAGTAGCCCACGCTGGCCTTGAATCCACTATGAGGCTGAGGCTAGTCTTGAACTTCTAATCCTCCTGCCTCTACCTACCAACTGGGAAGATTACAGGTATGCACCACCATGCCTGGTTTTATGTAACACCAGGGGCTCAATGGAGGGCCTTATCCCATGACAGGAGAGCACTCTACCCATTGAGCAACAATTTCTAGACCCGTACCATCTTTTAAAAAGTCTTCCTTGGGCTGGAAAGATGACTCAGCGGTTAAGAGCACTGACTGCTCTTGCAGATGACCCAGGTTTGAATCCCAGCACCCACGTGGTGGCTAAGAACCATCATAGGCCAGGTGTGGTGGTGCACACCTTTAATCCCAGCACTCGGGAGGCAGAGGCAGTGAACTCCAGGCCAGCTGGAACTAAAGAGAGACCCTGTCTCAAAAATAAATAAATAGCTGGGCATGGTGGCACACGCCTTTAATCCTAGCACTTGGGAGGCAGAGGCAGGTGGATCTTTGTGAGTTCAAGGCCAGCCTGGTCTACAGAGTAAGTTCCAGGACATCTGGGACTACAGGGAGACCCTGTCTCAAAAGACCAAAAAAAAAAAAAAGTTAATTGGTGTCAAAGAAATAACTATGGATGCTGGGCTAGAGAGATGGCTCAGCGGTTAGGAGGCAGAGGCAGGAAGATCTCTGTGAGTTCAAGGACAGCCTGGTCTACAGAGTGAGTTCCAGGCCAGCTGGGACTAAAGAGAAACTCTGTCTCTCAAAAAATAAATAAATAAATAAATAAATAAATAAATAAATAAATAAATAAATAACTATGGAAGCTGGGCTGGAAAATGGTTCAGTGGTTAGGAGCACTGACTGCTCTTGCAGAGAACCTGGGGTCGATTCCCAGCACTCACACAGTGGCTAAGAACCATCTTTAACTCCAGTTCCAGGGGAATCCGACGCCCTCTTCTGACCTCCACAGCATTGCACAACACGGGTGTACCTACCTACATGTAAGCAATATATGCATACACATAAGAACTAAAACAAACAACAACGAAAAAAAATAAATAACTATAGATGCCAAGATGTACTCAGGAGCAAAGCCCCTGTCAAGAATCCACTAATCATGAGCTGGAGGTGTGGCTCAATGGTAGAGTACTTGCCTAGAATCCTCCAGTGAAGGACTGGGGATGTGGCTCAGTGGTGGTCCTGGGGATCAAACTCAGGTTGTCAGGCTTGTGGCAAGTGCCTTTACTCTCTGAGCCATCTGGCCCAAGGCTTTCCCTTTTAAAAAAATTATGCATTGGCTTTCCTTTGCACTCAGAATTCACATTCAGGGACATTGGGAATCCTCATACTTGTTTGAAGAGACATGGAGCTAAATATGGTGGTAGTGCTTATAATCCAGCACTTAGGAGGCTGAGGCAGGAGGATTCCCAAAAGTTCAAGGCCAGACTGGACCACATAGTGAGTTTTACATCAGTCTAAGCTATACCTCATGACTCTGTCTCAAAAGAAAAATAAGTAAGTCGGGCATGGTGGTGCACGACCTTAATCCCAGCACTGGGGATGCAGAGGCAGGTGGATCTCTATGAGTTCAAGGTCACCCTGGTCTTCATAGCCAGTTGAGGCTACAGGGAGACCCTATCTCAAAAAAGACCAAAAAAAAACATAAAAAGTATAACCTTCGGGGCTGGAGAGATAGCCTAGCGGTTAAGAGCACCAACTGCTCTTGCAGAGGACCCGGGTTTGATCCCCAGCACCCACATGGCAGCTAAGAACCGTCTGTAACTCCAATTCCAGGAGAACTCCAGTTCCAGGGGAATCCTAGACCCTCTTCTGACCTCCATGGTGCTGCATGACATGGGTGCCCAAACCTACATGCAGACAGTACACTCATACACATACAAAAATAAATAAAAATTTTAAAAAAGTATAAACTTCAAGTGGCTTCAACAACAGACAAGAATTGTTGGACACCAAAGTAAAAATTATGTACAATTACTTTGGTCATTTAGCAGCATGGATCTAGGGACATTGTTCATTAGTAGAATGTTTATAGTAAGCACCTTAAAAATACTGAGGATTGCTGGATGTGGTGGTGCACGCTTCTAATCACAGAACTTAGTTGGCAGAGGCACTCGGATCTCTGTGAGTTCAAGGCCAGATTGTTCTACACAGAAAGTTCCAGGCCAGCTTGGGCTACAAGGAGGCCTTGTCTCAAAAAGACCAAAAAAAGCTGGGCATGGTGGCGCACGCCTTTAATTCTAGCACTTGGGAAGCAGAGGCAGGCAGATCTTTGTGAGTTCAAGGCCAGCCTGGTCTACAGAGTGAGTTCCAGGACAACTGGGGCTACAGGGAGAGAGACCCTGTCTTGAAAAGACAAAAAAAAAAAAAAATACTGAGGATTGCTGGGTATGTTGGTATATGCCTTTAATCCCAGGATTCAAACAGAGGCAGGAGGATCTCTGTGATTTTGGGCTAGCTTGGTCTATATATTGAATTCCAAGTCATCAGGGCTACATAGAGAGACCCTATCTCAAAAATATTAAGGATCCAGGTCAGTTGGTACAGTGCTCACTTTGGTTTTTGTTGTTGTTGTTTTGTTTTGTTTTGTTTTTAATATTTTAAGGATTCACAATATAAGAGCACAGTTGTTTTCAAATCACATTGATGTTGCTCAGTTTGCCATACAATTAGGTAATTGGTGCTAGCATCATTAGATAAGGGATACCATTTGTCATTTGTTTTTCTGGGACTGTGTTATTTCACTCAGCATAATGTCTTCTAGCTCCAGCCATTTACCTGCAAAGATCATGATGTCATCTTTCTTGCTTTTTTTAAATATTTTTTATTTATTTAGGTTTTTTGTTTGTTTTTTATTTTATTTATTTTTGTATGTGTATGAATATCTGCATATCTGCATGTAGATTTGTGCACCTGTGTCGTGCAATGCCACGGAGTTCAGAAGAGGGTGTCAGATTCCCCTGGAACTGGAGTTAAAGACGGTTCTCAGCCACTATGTGGGTGCTGGGGATCGAACCTGGGTCCTCTGTAAGAGCAGTCGGTGCTATTAACCACTAGGCCATCTCTCCAGCCCTGATGTCATCTTTCTTTACTGCTGCATAGAACTCCATTGTGTAGATGTACCACATTTTCTCTATCCACTCATCAGTTGAGGGGCATTTGGGTTGGTTCCAGGAAGAGAGCTGCAATAAACATGGCTGTGCATGTATCTCTGCGGTAAGATGAGTCTTGTGGGTACATGCCCAGGAGTGGTATGGCTGGGTCAAGTGGCAAGTTCATTCCAAGTCTTCCAAGGGTTCTCCACACTGCTTTCCATAGTGGCTGTACGAGTTTACATTCCCACCAGCAGTGGATGAGTGTTCCCCTTTTCCCACTGCGGGGGTCGTAGAGAGGTGGTAGGCAAAGACCACCCTCTCCAGTTTCCTCGCCGCCGAAGATCTTCACTCTGTCGGCCCGCGACGGAGTGGGGCTGGGGAGAGTAAGTGCGCTGCCGAACCGAAAGTAACCACGACAGGGAGTCGAGTCAGGGTGTTACAGCTCAAGCTCACTTTATTGCAGGTTTACAGAGGTTTATAAGCCGTGCTGGCTTCCCTACTGGGGTATGTCTCTTCCTAATTGGTCCTTTTGGGAGGCTTAATTTACAAGTCCCTAATTGATCCAATCCCTTCCCTTCCTAGCGTAGTCCCTAATTATCATGTTAGTACGCGGAAGTAAAGAAGTGAAACTAGCCTTCCTTGCTCGATGGGCGGGGGTGAGTTCGTGAAACTCTAGCGCAGGCTTTCTTTTGTCCTTCAGGCCTATCTTCTCAGCTATTCCATGCCGTCACCCCACAACCTCTCCAGCACTTGGTATCATTTGTTTTCTTGATTCTAGCCAGTCTTATTGGAGTAAGATGATATCTTAAAGTGGACAGTGCTCACTTTAAAAACATGAGGTCTTAGATTGAATGTTCTGCAACAACCCCACACAAATAGATAATACTTCAGAGATTAGTGTATAATTCAATGGCATTAAATACATTATTATTTTGTTTTTGTTCATTGTTGTATACGTATGTGCAGCATACAAGCGGGTGGGTACACATGCCATAATTTGCTTGTGGTCAGAGGACACATTTGTAGAGTCAGCTTTCCCCTTCCACACAGTTCACACAAGTTCTGGAGACTGAACTCAGGTCTCCAGGCTTACCCAGCAAGCACCTTCACCCATCTAGCCATCTCTCTGACCTGAACATGAATGATCTTTTTTTTTTACACAAGAACCACAAGGGAGTTTTTTGTTTTGTTTTTTGTTTTTTACACAAGCATTAATGATCTTTTTATGCTGGAGATGGAGCTCATGCTAAGTCCATTCCGTACCGCTGAACTGAATCCCCAACCCTAAAAATTTAGGTTGCATTCTTTTTTAAGATTTTTTAAATTTTTTATTTATGTGGGTGGAGGTGTGTCCATCATGCACAAGTGCCGTCAGGGGCCAGAAGAAGACTTTGGATGTCTCAGAGCAGGTGTTAAAGGTGGTTGTGAGCTGCCCGACATGGGTGCTAAGAGTCAAACTCTGGTCCTCTTCAAGAGTATCAAGTGCTCTTTTTTAAATTTTTTTATTATTTATTATTTTTATGTGTATGAGTGTACTGTCTGCAAGTAGGTTGGTGCACCCATGTCGTGCAATGCCTCAAAGATCAGAAGAGGCCGTTAAAGATGGTTCTTAGCCGCTATGTGAGTGCTGGGACTCGAACCCAGGTCCTCTGCAAGAGCAGTAGGTGAAGAGTAGCAAGGGATCTTAACCACTGAGCTATCCCGCCAGCCCCTCGTTTTGTTTTGTTTTGTTTTGCTTTGCTTTGCTTTGTTTTGATCTGAGATAGAGTCTTACTCTATACCCCAGGCTATCGTGGAATTCACTGTGTATGTAGCCCAAGATGCCCTTGAAGTCACAGGGATTTTTTACCTCAGCCTCGCAAGTGTTGGAATTAGAAGCATGAGCTACCACACTAAGGTAAAGTTTACTTTTAAAAAGTCAAAACTTCCAGGTGCTGTGGCACAGGCCTTTAATTGTAGCACTTGGGAGGCAGAGGCAGGCGGATCTCTGTGAGTTCAAGGCCAGCCTGGTCTACAGAGTGAGTTCCAGGCCAGCTGGGGCTATAGGGAGACCCTGTCTCAAAAAACAAAAAAAAAGTCAAAAAGACAAAAAAAAAGATTTATTATGTATATGAAATAAAATACTCTCAAAAAAAAGAAATAAAATACTCTCATATATATATATGACTTCATATATGCATGAGACTATTTGATTTCATGCCCAGGTACCTGTGGAGGTCAGAAAAGGGCATAAGATCCTCTAGAATTGGAGTTACAGATGGCTTTTATCTGCCATGTGAGTGCTGGGAACTAAACCCAGGTCCTCTACAAAAATGCTCTTATTCACTGAGTCATCTCTCCAGCCCCACTGGGTGTGTTTTTCAAGACGAAGACTCATGTAGCTCAAGCTGGCCTTGAACTCCTGATCCTTCTGCTTGTACTTCCCAAGTGCTGAGATTATAGGTGTTAAGTCTCCAGGCCTCACTTAGATTNGGGTGCACAGACCTACATGCAGACAGTACATTCATACACATAGAAAATAAAAAAAAGACAATCTGAAAATTGAATATTGATTACCTAGAACTGAGAAGGGTGTCGTGTGGTGGAGGATGAGGATGGAGGAAGGGTGGTTGGATATTATTTTTTTGGTCTTTTCAAGACAGGGTCTCCCTGTAGCCCCAGCTGTCCTGGAACTCGCTCTGTAGACCAGGCTGGCCTTGAACTCACAAAGATTTATTTCTTTTTAATTTATGTGTGTGTGTGTGTGTGTGTGTGTGTGTGTGTGTGTGTGTGTATACACACGTGCAGGTGCTTGTGGGTTCCCATGGAGGCCAGCAGAGAGCATCAGAACCCCTGGTGCTAGAGTTCCAGGCAGCAGTTATGAGCTGCGTAGTGTGTGTGCTGAGAATCAAACCCTGGTCCTCTGAAAGAGCATCAGGTTCTCTTAACCACTGACACATATGTAAACATTTTTTTTATTTATGTGTATGAATGTACTGTCTGCATGTAGGTCTGTGCACCCTTGTCGTGCAATGCCGCGGAGGTCAGAGGAGGGTGTCAGATTCCCCTGGAACTGGAGTTCTCCTAGAGTTGGAGTTACAGATGGTTCTCAGCTGCCATGTGGTTGCTGGGGATCGAACCCGGGTCCTCTGCAAGAGTGGTTGGCGCTCTTAACCACTAGGCCATCTCTCCAGCCCATGTGTAAACATTTTTATCACATGTATTTGTCATGCTGCACACATTTAGAAACCAGAGGACTTTTGGAGGTTGGTTTTCTCCTTGCATCATTTGAGTCCCAGGGATTGAACTCGGGTCTCGAGGCTTGATGACAAGCACCTTTACCCACTGAGCCATCTTTCTGACCCTATTTTAAATCATTTTATATTTTGGCAGAATCTTCCTGTGTGGCCCAGGGTAGCTTCAAACTCACCACGCTCCTGCCTCAGCCTTCTGAGTGCTGGGGTTCTAAGTGTGTACACAATACCCACTTCCCATTTATATTTTAAATAAACTGGATCATTTCCCTGTAGAATTGTTTATACTCTGGTTTTGGCTGATGGCATCATCGTGGTGTCATGTCCTTCTTTTCCCAGAATCTCCTGTAAACTAGAAGTTGGATCAGATTCAGGCTCATTCTGGCAAGAACTCCTTAATGGAGCTGCTACACCCCTTTCTTATTGCATTATGTCACAAAACTATGTCCCATGTGTCATGACAGTTGGAACTGGTATGGCTGGTCCTGATGTCTGTTAGGAAATCTTCCATCAGTCTTTCTGACTTTAGCAGACAGATCCTTTAAAACCCTATAATGGTGCCTGGTGTGGTGGCCCACACCTTTAATCCCAGCACTCAAGAGGCAGAGGCAGGCAGATCTCCATGAGTTCAAAGCCAGCCTGGTCTATATAGTGAGTTCCAGGCCAGCTGGGGCTACAGGGAGACCCTGTCTCAAAAGGACAAAAAGGGGGGGGGGTTGCTGGAGAGATGGCTCAGTGGTTAAGAGCGCCGACTGTTCCTGCAAAAGATCCAGGTTTGATTCCCAAGACCCACATGGCAGATAAGAACCATCTCTAAACTGAGTGTGGTGGCACACAGCTTTAATCCCAACACTGGGGGTGGGGGGTGGGGGGCAAAGGCAGGCGGATCTCTGTAAGTTCAAGGCCAGCCTGGTCTACAGAGTGAGTTCCAGACCAACTGGGGCTATAGGGAGACCCTGTCTCAAAAAGACAAAAAAAAAAAAAAA
>VZQC01009816.1:90701-143915 GCA_009823505.1 Rhizomys pruinosus
GCTCATGATGCTAGCTTTATACCCAGGCACTCTTGCCTGTCTGATATTGTCTCCAGGCACCGATGAGATAGGGCCAACAATACTAGTTTAGTGGCCAGACATGCTGAGTGAGCACTTGCAAGGTCTCTAGACATACGTTTCATTGTTAAATTCAAAGGTCCCATCTGCCCCTCCCTGCCATGCCCTGCTTGGCCCTTTAAGGCCTTAAGGTCCTCAGCTGCTGTAATAAAAGGTTCTGTTTCCCTATAGCCCCAGTTGGCATGGAACTTGCTTATGTAGACCAGGTCTCCATCTCACAGAGATCTGCCCGCCTCTCCCTCTGGAGTTCTGGAATTAAAGGCGTGCACCAGTATGCCCAAGATGAAGACTTGCTTTATTTTAAATGTACAAGTGTTTGCTATATATACATACGGGTACCATGTGCGTGTTTGATGCCCACACGGGTCAGAAGAGGATGTTGGAGCTGCTGGAACTGAGTTACAGTTGTGAGCCACCACACACTAGGAACTGAACCCAGGGCCTCTGCAAGAACAGTGAGTGCTCTTAAATGCTGAGTCGTCTCTCCAGCCCTGTTTCTATTTATTTATTGATAAATTAATTTGTCGGCTAGATGTGCTGTCTCACCCTTGTCATCCTAGCACTTGGGAGACTGAAGGAAAAGAATCACGAGAGCCAACTGTTGAAGGCTAAGCCAAGCTGCAAAGTGAGACCTTGTCTCAAAAAAACCAAGGGCTGGCCGGGCGTGGTGGTGCACACCTTTAATCCCAGCACTCGGGAGGCAGAGGCAGGCAGATCTCTGTGAATTCCAGGCCAGCTGGGGCTATAGGGAAACCCTGTCACAAAAAGACCCTCCCCCCACAAAAAAAAAAAAAATCAAACAAACCAAGGGCTGGAGATGCAAATGAGCAGGAGAACACTTGCCCAGAATCCCCCAGTGAGGGACTGGGGGCTTGGCTCAGCCCTATGGCTCTTGTCTAATATGGATTTACTGGCATGATTTCGCAAGGTGCCAGATTCAATCCCCAACACTGAAGGAACAGCAATAAATAAAACCAGATCAAATCCTATCTTTCCTGCCCAAAACCCTTCAGCCTCTCTCACCATAAAATAAAAACCAAGATCCTCCCTGAGCCAAGACTCAGTCTATCTCACCTACCTCTGCCCTTGCCCACATTCATTCCAAGCATAAATGGTGGCCCCAAAGTTTCTTATGCCTGGCTCTGGGCCTTTGCACTGGCTATTCCCCCTGCCTGGAATGCTCTTCCCACATGGTTTATTTATTGATTTCCCTCAGACCTCCATCTTAACCTCAGAGGCCCTCCTTAGGCATACACTCTGAGTGTAGCATATCTAGCCTTGCTGTTCCCTCCCCTGCTCTGTGTTGCCTCAAGGTCCGACTTATAGCCTCATAAATATTTTTATGATTGTTTTTTCTGCCTCTTAAGAATGAGGGCTCCTGGGGCTGGAGGGATTGCTCAGTAGTTAGCGCCACTGACTGTTCTTACAGAGGACCTGAGTTCTATTCCCAGTACCTATTTGGCAGCTAACAACTGTCTGTAAGTCCAGATCAGTTCCAGGGGATCTGAAGCCCTCCTCTGCCTTCCACAGGCATTGCGTGACATAGGTGCACTGACATGCTGGCAAAACACTCATACACATAAAATAAAAATAAGTAAATAATCAACCTGGGCATGGTGGCCCAGACCTTTAATCCCAGCACTCGGGGAGGCAGAGACAGGTCTATCTCTGTGAGTTCAAAGCCAGACTGGTCTACATAATGAGTTCCAGGATAGCTGAGGCTACAGGAAGACCCTGTCTCAAAAAGACTAAAAACAGGGCTGGAGAGATGGCCTAGCGGTTAAGAGGGCTGACTGCTCTTGCAGAGGACCCAGGTTCGATTCACAGCACCCACATGGTGGCTGAGAACCCTCTTTAACTCCGGTTCCAGGGGAATCAGACACCCTCTTCTGACCTCCGCAGAACTGCACAACACAGATGCACAAACCTACATGCAGACATTACATTTATACACATTTGAACAAAAAAAAGACCAAAAATAAATAAATAAATATAAATAAGTAAGTAAATAAATAAATAAATAAATACGAGTTCCTGGGAGCTAGAAAGATGTCTCAGCAGTTAAGAACACTAGCTGCTGCCGGGCGTGGTGCCGCACGCCTTTAATCCTAGCACTCAGGAGACAGGGGCAGGCGGATCTTTGTGAGTTCAAGGCCAGCCTGGTCTACAGAGAGAGTTCCAGGACATCTGGGGCTACAGGGAAACCCTGTCTCGAAAAGACCAAAATAAAAAAAAAAAGAACACTGGCTGCTCTTCCAGAGGACCTGGGTTCGAGTCTCAACACCCTTCCATAGCTCCAATTCCAGGGGACATGATGTCCTCTTCTGGCCTTTTTGGACATTGCACTCACATGGGACACTTACACACATGCAGGGAAAACACTCATACACATAAAATAAATATATGTTTAAATATTTTATTTATTTTTATTTTATGTGTATGAGTATAATCCCTGCATGTATACAATGTACTCCTGTTATACAATGCCCAAGGAGGTCAGAAGAGGGTGTCAGATCCCCTGGAACTAAAATTACAGATGGTTGTTAGCTGTCATGTGGGTTCTAGGAATCCAATCCATGTCCTCTGCAAGAGCAGCCAATGCTCTTAACTGCTGAGCCATCTCTCCAGCCTCATAAATAAATATATGTATATTTTTTGTCTTTTTGAGACAGCCTCTCCCTGTAGCCCCAGCTGTCCTGGAACTCACTCTGTAGACCAGGCTGGCCTTGAACTCGCAAAGATCCGCCTGCCTCTGCCTCCCCAGTGCTAGGATTAAAGGCGTGCGCCACCATGCCTGGCAAATAAATACATATTTTTTTAATATATATTTTGTACAAGATTATCAAATCTAGGCCCGTGTCCCCCACCCTATCCCCGCTGCCCCACCAGAGCTCATGCATTCTGCCAAACGTGCTTTTCATCTCTTTCTCAGTCTTTCTCGATATTCTCCATGTGGAAGTTGACTGTTTTGAGCAGAAGTTCACTGTTCCAGTCAGTTCTTTGATGCAGTCCTTTCTGTTGTTGTCGTTGTTGTTACTGTTGTTGTTGTGTTGTTTTGTTTCCAGTATGCATAACTCCCAACTGCCTTGAACAAAAGCTCAAGGAGCTCTGCACAATAAATACTTACAAACTAGGGTAATTGGCACTAGCTCCACAGATGGGGAGGGGATAAGCATTCAATCGTTGTTTTTCTGGAACTGTTTTTTCACTCAGCATGATGTCCTAGCTCCAGCCTTTTCCTGCACAGCTCATGATGTCATCTTTCTTTACTGCTGATAGAACTCCATTGGGTTCGATGTACCACATTTCTCTATCCACTTGTCAGTTTGACAGGCATTTGGTTGGTTTTCCAGCTCCTGCTATCTTGTGAAGGGAGCTGCAATAAACCTTGGCTGTGCAGTATTCTGCGTTGAAGGGGTCTTGGGGGGTCATGCCCAAGGAGTAGTGGTATGGCTGATTCGGGTGGCAAGTCATTCCAAGTCTTCCAAGGGTTCTCACATTGCTTTCCATAGTGGCTTTATGCGTTAACATTCCCACCAGCAGTGGATTGAGTGTCCCCTTTCCCCACAACTCTCAGGACTTGGTATCATTTGTTTTCTTGATTCCTAGCAGTCTTTTTGAAGTAGATAGATGATCTCTTAAAGTGGTTTTTTTATTTGCATTTCCTTAAATGCTTAATGAAGTTGACCCCTTCTTAAGGTGTTTCTCAGCCCTGTCTAATCTTCACTTGTGAAGTCTCTGTTCAGCTCTTTGCTCCATCATTGAGTGTCATTTGTTTTCTTTCTTCTTTGTTTCTTGAGTGTCGTTATGTATTCTGGAATCAATGCTTTGTCAGCTTTATCTGAAGTGAAGGTTTCCTCCCACTATGTGGGATTTCTCTTCACTTCCTTGATTGTTTCTTTTATTTTGTACTGAAGCTTTTGCGTTTAATGAAGTCCCATTTGTTAATTGTCAACTTAATTCTTGAGCAGCTGCATCTGATTTAGGAAGACTTTTCCATCTGCCTATGTCTTGTAAATTTTTTTCCAAACCTTTTCTCTATCGCTTCCGCGTTTTGGGGTTGCACTTCTCTGAGGTCTTTAACCATCTGGAGTTGACTTTTGTACAGGGTGCGAGGTAAGGGTTTAATTTCATTCTTCTTCAAAGTTGGTGATGCAGTTTTGCCAAACACCACTTGCTGGAGATTTGCTGTCTTTCTCCATTGTGTCTTTTGGCCCCCTTGTCAAATATGGATGGCTGATGGCTGAAAATTGTATGTGCTCAAAGTTTGGATTCTTTGGTTTTGTCCATTGGTTAACAGGTCTGTTTTTTGTGCCATTACCAGGCTGTTTTTTTGGCTATAGCCCTGTAGTATAGTTTGAAAGTCTTCTGGTATAGAGATCCCCCCTGTGTTTCTCTTTTCACTCAGGGTTTTTTTGGCTATTGGGGTCTTTTTTTTTCCAGCATGAATTTAAGGACTTTTTTTTCCAAGCCTGTGAAGAAAAACTCTTGGGGATTTTTAACTTGGATTGCATTAAATCTATACACGGAGTTTGTTTTTTTTTTTTTTGTAAAATGGACAATTTTTACAATGTTAATTTCCCAATCCATGAGCATGGGAGGGTTTTTCCATCTTCATGATGTCTTCTTCAAATTTCTTTCTTTCAGGGTTTAAAATTTTTTTGTTGTAGTGTAGAGATCTTTGGGTCTTTGGTTAGGTTTGTTATAGGTATTTTATGTTTTTTGAGGCTATTGTGCGTGGGGAGGTCTCCTTGAATTCCTTCTCCAGTTGCTTGTTCCTGGTGTCTGTGTAAAGAAAGGCCACTGATTTTTTTAGGTTAACTTTTTATCTGCCCTTTTGCTGAAGCTATTAATCTTTTCTAGGAGTTTCTGTGGAGTTTTTTCGCATCCCTTAAGTAGTAAACAATCATATCATCAGCCAATAGGGATAGTTTGATATCTTAGTTTCCAATTAGTACTCCTTAATTTCCTTTTTTATCTTATTGCCTTAGCAAATGCTTCAATCATAATGAAGTTGAGTGGTGACAGGGGGCAGAGTTGCTGAGTTCCTACCTTTAAAGGGAATGTTTCGATCCATTTCCCCATTAGGATGATATTGGCTGTGTGTTTCCTTTGTGGCTTTGTTACATTGAGGAATGATCCCTCCATCCAATTCCCTCTAGGACTTTAAGCATGACGGGAAGTGAGCTGATTTGTCAAAGGCTTTTCCAGCATCAATTGAGATGATTGGTTGTGGTTTTTGTCTTATTCCATTTATGTGCTTGATGTATGTTTATTGTATTTTTCAATGCTTGAAACCATCCCTGCCTCTCTGGTATGAATCCAACTGGTCATGATGGCTGATCTTCTGATGTGAGTCTGTATGCGATTTTGCCAGTATCCTGTTAGAATGAAAATAAATATATTTTTAATTTTTTTATTATTTAATTTTTTTGTGTATGAACGTATGTCTGACATGCAGGGTCTGTGACCTGTGTTGTCAAATGTCGTGCAATGCCATGGAGTCAGAGAGAGGGTTCAGATTCCCCGGAACTGGAGTTCTCCTGAATTGAGTTAAGCCGGCTCTTAGCCCACCATGTGGGTTGCTGGGGAATCGAAACTGGGTTCTCTGCAAGAGTGTCGGTGCTCTTAACGCTAGGCTACTCTCTCCAGCCCCAATAAATATATTTTTAAGTGACTAGGAAGTCCTTGAGGAAACAGACTTGTTATACTTTCAACTCCAAGTGCAAGAGACATTTCTGTCCATCTGTCTTTGTTTTCTAAAACGCGATTCAAGGTAAACTGCACACACATGACAGGTGTTCATCAAGTATTTTGTTGTTGCTGGTCCCAAACTTGCTATGTAGCTGAGGATGTCCCTAAACTCCTTGTTCTCCTGTTCCACATCTCAAATGCTAGATTATAGGTGTGCACCACGACATCTGGTCAGTAGTTTGGTCAGTTGTTTCCTTTTCTTTTTTTTTTTTAGGCCGGGCGTGGTAACTCATGCCTTTAATCTCAGCACTTGGGAGGCAGAGGCAAGTGGATCTCTGTGAGTTCAAGGCCAGCCTGGTTGACAGGGCTAGTTCCAGGCCAGCTGGGGCTACAGGGAGACCCTGTCTCAAAAACACCAAAAGAAAACATTGGGGGGGGGTCTTTTTGAGACAGGGTTTCCCTGTAGCCCCAGCTGGCCTGGAACTATGTAGACCAGGCTGACCTTGAACTCACAGAGATCTGCCTGCCTCTGCCTCCCGAGTGCTGAGATTAAAGGCATGCACCACCACACACAGCTTATCATTTATATTTTATGCGTATGAACGTTTCGCCCACATGTATATAAGTACACCACATGTGTGCAGTGCCCACAGAGGCCAGAAGAGGGCATCAGATCGCATGGAACTGGAGTTACAGATGCTTGTTAGCTGCCATGTGTGTGTGCTGGGAATCGAACCCTGATCTTCTGAAAGAACTACAAGTGTTCTTAACTCCTGAGCCATCACTCCAGCCCCCATAGTTCTGTGTCTTGATGGTTTGCTTTTGTCAGACAGTTTCACTGTGTAGCCCAGGCTGGCCTAGAACTTGCTGTCTTCTTGCCTCAGCCTCCCAGTTTCTTAAGTGAATGACTCCACAGGTCTAAGTGTATCCCACTGAGCTGCTGGTGAATAGAGACCTTCAGTGTATCTTTACCAAGGGGTAAACTTATTTCTTTAATTGGTGTGTGTGTGTGTGTGTGTGTGTGTGTGTGTGTGTGTATTATGCATGGGTGTGTGCAGGTTCTCCTGCCCCATGCACACAGGTGCATGTGTCCCTGAGTGTGCATGAGGATGTCAGGTAACTTCTATCTCTCCGCTTTATTTTTTGAGGCAGGCTCCCTCACTGAACCTAGAGCTCACACACAGTTTTGACTAACCTGGCTGTCCAGTGAACCCCAGGGCCCCACCATCTCCAGCTCTCCTGATACTGGGTTCCAAGCACTCACCACAACACCTGGCTTTTATGTGGGGGCTAAGGATCTGAACTCAGGCCCTCATTCAAGGGCTTTACCCACCCAGCCATTGACCAAGCCCTGGGATGGACTTCTGTACCCTAAAAATGTCATCATTGTTAATTGTCCCCTGCATGGCAGTGTCTGAGAAATCCACAGTGTCTGTCCTCCCAGAGCCCACAGATCAGAGAGGAGACACAAATAAGACATAAATCCATAGTGACAACCCATGCAAAGTGTTGCTAAAGAGAAGGGCAGAGTGAGCTGGGCACGGTGGCACATGCCTGTCACCCCAGCACTCTGGAAGCTGAATCAGGAGGAATGTGAGTTTAAGACCAGCCTTGGCAATATAGTAAGACTGTCTCAAAAAATAAAAAGAGAAAGCCAGGCATGGTGGTGAATGCCTTTAATCCCAGCACTCAGGAGGCAGAGCCAGGTGGATCTCTGGTGAGTTCAAGGCCAGCCTGGTCTACAGAGCGAGCTCCAGGCCAGCTGGGACTAAAGGGAGACCCTGTCTCAAAATGATCAATCAATCAATCAATCAATCAATCAATAAATAAATAAAAAAGCTGTTGAGAGGGAACATAGGGGAGTTGTACTTAGGTTAGACTGGAAGGGACTGGCAAATAAAGAGGTGATGATACAGATGCGGTTGAGGAATGTGTAGGAGTTTGAGTCAAAGGGCCACAGAAGGATGCTTCAAGTCCTAGAAGAAGGTTCTTTGGCTGAGAAAGAGAAAGCTGCCTAGGGAGTGGAGATAAGACAAGGTCAAGTCAATATGAGGGCTATTTGTAAGAAGCTTGTGGCTTTGTCTGAAAGACTGGAGCAGAAGGTGAGGGCATAGTTCAGGGCGAGGAATAGTGGAGAGAGGGAGATGGGGAGGGATGGGTGATGGGGACAAGGAAGAGAAGTGTTACATGTGGTATTAGGAAACATCCCTGTGGCGGCTTCATGGGAGACACGGTGGAGGAAAGAATAGACTCAGACCACCCAGGGAGAAAAGCCAGCTGGGATCCAGGTGATTAAGTATAGAGTGAGATTGTGGGCAGAGAGGGGGGCTAAGTGAGAGAGGCTTACAGAGCTGAGTACCCCTGGGAACTTTATAACACCCCCATGGTGGTGTTCAGGAGGATCCCCCGGGCTCAGATAGAGCAGCACAGATACTCAGAACATCAGACAAATGGGACACAGCCCCTGAAGGCTAACAGAAAGGCTAGGACTGTGGTTAAGGTTAGGATCTCTATGAGCTAGGAATGTATCCCTAGGCCATTGGGGAGTCATGGCTGTCAGGACTGACAAGGTTAAACTGGGAAGGGGGGTGGTGTCTCAGGAACATTCCCCTGGTTCTTACACTGAAGATAGATTGAAGGGAGGGAGAGTCGAAGTAGGAGAAGTGTGGGGGGGGGCTGTAGAGAAGGGGACAGGGATAAAAAACCAGATGCAGCAAGTACATGTAACAAAAAGCAGCTAAAAGGAAAGGATTATGACAAGGTAGTGATAAGAAAACCATCCTGAAGTACATCTAGTCAGCATTAAACAGTTTGTGGAATGGCAAATAAAACTGTTACATTTGTTTTATACATTGAAATTGGGGGGGAGGGGGCACATTCTGTAAACCTGCATGGCCAGGCCACTCACTGCAGGCTTCTGAATAAGACTCTAGAATCTTTTCACCTATCAAATGGGTAAACTCCAGTAAAGATAAACCATTCTCCCAGAATCGGCTACTCATACATATTGCTCATGCCATAAAAATATATGAGAATTTGAGAACATTTAACAAGTTATCATGTTATTCCTGAACTCCACAATCCCCTATCTATGAATCTCCCTGAAAATGTGACCCACGGATACTACTTCACAAGAATCCCTGGAACTATTTATAAACTCACACAGATCAACACAAGTCACTTTGGCCTCAAAGCTGAGCACAGAAGCACAGTTGCACTCGTGCTGGCCAAGTGCTCCCGTGCTGAGCTCCACTGCCAGAGCTCTACCAAGGCCTCTAGGAAACCTGCTGTGCAAGCAGCAGAGTTGAGAACTTCTAACTTGAACAAGTCCATATGTCCACCTGTTTGTAGAAGATGACCCTGTGTGATCTTCAGTCATGTCTCTAACAGTAGACAGAGAAGACCCATGTCAACTATGATCNGGTGTGTGTGTGTGTGTGTGTGTGTGTGTGTGTGTGTGTGTGCTTAGCGCTGCTCCTAGTCTAAGCAGACCCGACTGTGAGGGGAAGTCAAAGGGGGCCTGGCTACGGCTGGGATGGGATCATGGGATCGAGGCTGAGAAGGGGGACATCTTGGCCCGAAAGCAGTAGTTCTACAGGAATGTTTACCAGACCCCGAGACAGCCGAGAGGGACAGACAGCACCCAGGCTCGTAACTCAGGGCGGAGGATCGGCCTCGCCACGGTCCCCTTCCCCCTCCCCATCTTCCCCTCAAAACGCCAAGGCCCCTTTAAAACAAGGCTGATCCTGTACTCTCCTCTCCTACTTAACCCCTTGAGGTCCTGGTGGCCCCAGGGCTCCCGCCCAGGTGGGCGGAGGCAGAGGGGGAGCCGGAGCTGGAGCCGGAGGCGGGGAAAGAAGGAGGGAGAGAAGGAGAGGCAGGGTAGCCGGGAAGGCTGCGAGCTGCAGCGAAGGAGTTGAGCCAGCCAGCCGAGGGGCTCCTGCTGTGCCAGGCGGGCAGTGCCAAATCCTGGGAGCCCGGAGCTGGGGGGAGGGCCGGGGACAACCCGGCCCTGCCCCCTTCCTGAGCGAGGTGCCCAGCAACTTCTGAAGAAAGTTTGGCATCGATTGCAGTGGTGGTGCCCCAAGGATGGGCAGAGTTCCGCTGGCCTGGTGCTTGCTGCTGTGCTGCTGGGGGTGGGCAGCCCCTAAGAGTGAGTGATGGGGGCTCCTTGGAGCGGAGCCACCTACTTAAGGGACCAAAGTCAGGGGGCGAGAAGCGGGGGTTGGGGGGGGCTGGCTGGCAGGTGCCGTAGGGTGCTTCGCTAGTTTAGGGAGTTTCCTTGGGACAACAGACAGGGAGGGAGACAGAACGGCACAGGCTCAGAGAGCTAGAGAAAGCGACTGGGAGAGGGACAGAGGGGAAAGAAACAGAAACTGGGAGACCCAGAGACGGAAGAGAAGATCAATGCGCAAAAGCTGAGGGAGGATTTGGGCCCTAGCGTTGGATCCCGGCCCTGGGTGGGGAAGGCGGGGTGCAGAAGACAGAAGGGGTCTTCTCCAGCAATCACTGAGGCAGACCACTGGATGAAGGGGGCTCTGGAGCCCTAGGGTCCCCTTGTCTCTACTGCCTCCGCACTTGTCCTTGCTGCTGTCTCTAGAGATCTAGCGCTCTCTCTCTCTCTCTCTCTCTCTCTCTCTCTCTCTCTCTCTCTCTCTCTCTCTCTCTGTCTCTGTCTCTGTCTTTTTCTCTCCCCCACGCCTTCCCTTCCCAGACCCTTTTTCTTCACCTCTATCCCCCAGCCCAAGCTGTATAGTCCCTAGAGACCCAAAGGACAGGGACTGGCCCTGCCAGCCAGTCCAGGGCGGGGGAGGCTGCCAGATCTCAGGCCTTCTTTCCAGCGGACTGGACACGGGATGGAAGTCAGGATCTTGGTCCCCTGGGAAGACTCCCACCCTCCCCTAAGCCTCCAGCCTCCACCCCCTTCTGAGGTCATTCTACAACTATGTGGGCCTAAGGGCCTGCTGGGGTCCTGGCAGCCTGTGGGCAGGCAGAGACAGGGCAGAACTGAGGAGCACTGGACTGGGAGGAAGGGGTGTCCTAAACTCATTCCTTCCCATCTCCCCCAGCAGATGTACAGGCTGAGTCTGACAGCCCATTTGTGGGGGGCCCAGGGAACATCACTGGTGCCCGAGGTCTCACAGGGACTCTTCAATGTGAGCTCCAGGTTCAGGGGGAACCCCCTGAGGTGAGCTGGCTTCGTGATGGACATATCCTAGAGCTGGCAGACAACACCCAGACCCAGGTGCCCCTGGGTGAAGACTGGCAAGATGACTGGAAAGTGATCAGCCAGCTCAGGTGTGGCATCTCTCCCTGGCCAGTCACATCCCCACCCCCCGTCCTGGTCCCCAATCATGTGGCACTGGCCGGCAGCTGCACCTGGGTTGGGGTCTCAGCATGGCCACTTACTGCCTATGTGGCTTTGAGCTTGTGATATGACCTCTGGGTTTCATCTTCCTCTTCTGTAAAAATGAGTTAAAAATAGTACCCTATTTCATGAGTTTCCAGTCCAGACCCCCTCTTTCGGTTTTGCTGACCTTCCCAGTGTCCGGCTCTGACCCTGAGCCTCTCCTTCCATCCTCTTCTCTTATAGAATCACGTCCCTGCAGCTCTCAGATGCAGGACAGTACCAGTGTAGGGTGCACCTGGAAGGGCGGACCTTCGTGTCCCAGCCGGGCTATGTAAAGCTGGAAGGTAAGATCTGGAGTCACAGGGTACTGGAGGACTCAGGGGTTTTCCGCAAAGGCATAAACCCTAGAGATGTCAAATATCTTGGGAGCTGAGGCTGGGGGGAGATGGGGTGTTCCATAAATTGTAGAGGATTAGGTCTAAGAGAGATTATATGTCCGGGAGGAGAAGATATGGGAGGGGGGTTTTAGCTATCTGGGGGGAGGGGGGTGTCAGAGGCTTGTGACTCAACTCTCTCCTACCACCCTGGGGACTTCATTTCCTCCTTAGTAGATAGGAGGAAATCAGGCATCGTGGTCGACACCTGTAATCCCAGCACTCAGGTGGCTGAGGCAGAAAGATCTGTACTTTGGGGTCAGCCTGGACTACATAGTGAGCAAGATCCTATCTCAGAGAAAGAGAGAGAGAGAGAGAGAGAGAGAGAGAGAGAGAGAGAGAGAGAGAGAGAGATTTGGGAAACATGGTTCTAGACATAGAAGCATGAGGGGTCAGACATCTGAAAGCGACTCAAGTGTCCTAAAGGGACAAGGTGAAGAGACCCTGCAGAGTGAGTCTGGTGTCCATTGCCTCCAATATCCTAATGATAGTTCAGACCCTGAACTATCTCAGCCTCTACCACTTCTTCCCCAGGCCTCCCTTATTTCCTGGAGGAGCCGGAAGACAAGGCTGTACCTGCCAACACCCCCTTCAACCTGAGCTGCCGGGCCCAAGGACCCCCAGAACCTGTGAACCTACTCTGGCTTCGAGATGCTGTGCCCCTGGTACCAGCCTCAGGCCATAGCTCTCAGTACAACCTGCAAGCTCCAGGTAAGTCTGGAGATGTGGGCCAGGGGAGGGGGCAGGAAGAACCCATCATTCACTGTGTCTGCCTGCCCATCCCTCCGTCCTGTTTTGTCTCTGACGCTCTGTCTCCTCACTTCTTCCCTGTGGCTCTCTCGCTTTCTCTCTCTCCATGTCTGTTCTTTCCGTCTCCATTTCTCTATCGATTTCTCGGTGTTTCTCTGTGTGTACTTCTGTCTTTCTGTCTTTCTGCTTCTCTCTGTTCACCCCAGTCTCTCCCTGAATAGCATTCTTTGTCCCAAATTTCCTCTGAGCTGTACAGGGGCCTAAGTGTGCAGGCCTGGTATCCTTCTGTCAACCCTTAACCCAAGCAGGCCATCGGAACTAATCATACTGTCCCCTCCCCTCCCTCTTCGACCTGCCCACCTCCTGCCCCAAAGTGACCCCTGGGCCTCAGCCAAGGGGAAGAGGTCCCTGCTCAGCTAAGGTCCCCTAGGAAAACACAGGATAAAGGAGAAAGTGAGAGAACGTAACCAACAGGGAAAGATTAATACAGAAGGCCAGAGCGGTGATCTCAGAACTTGAGAAGCCGAGGCAGGAAAATTGCCAACAGTTTGAGGTCTGTCTAGGTGACATAGTGATTTGCAGGCCAGCCTGGGCTACAGTGTGAGACCCTGTTAAAAAAAGAAAAAGAAAGAAAGAAAGGAAAACAAAGGGCTGAGGATGTAGCTTAGTTGGTAGAGTACTTGCCTAGCATGCACAAATCCCTGGGTTCAATCCCAGCACCTCATAAACCAGGTATGGTGGTGTGTGCGTGAAATCACGGCACTGGGGTGGTCACTGCACTGGGGTGGTCACGGCACCGGGGTGGTAGAGGCAGGAGAAGCAGAAGGTCAAGATAAGGCTCAATTATATACCAAGTTCAAGGCCAGCCTTGGCTACATAATGCATTAGAGGTCACCCTGAGCTACATGAGACCTAGTCACCACAAAAGAAAAAAAAAATGATGAAGGAAGGGAGAGAGGGGAAGAAAAGGAGGGACCTGACATGGAAGGATGGTGAGGTTTGAGTGATGGGACCCCTGTTTCTGGGTGACCCGTTTCTGTATTATATGACCAGCCATTTTGTTTGGAGTCCCATGGCAGTCAGAGATAGACCTTGTACATAGGGTACCCTTTACCAAGGAAGGAAAGACAGAGGCACACATCAGGGTGGCTCAGCCACCCCAAAGAGCATCTTCCCAAACCAACGCTTGCTGCCTCTGGGATGTAGTGAGGAGGGTCTCCCAGGGTTGGAGGGAAGGACTCACATTCTGAGCATTCCCAGAGTCCTGAGTGTGCAAAGAAGTACGATAAGCATGCTAGCCCCAGATGGGTGACTCAGGCCCGTGACTCGAGTGGTCGGGTAGGGATAGGAATGGGCCCTGAGTCAGCCTGGCAGGACATGAGAGAGGGAGTGGGGGAGAAATGGTGCATGCAGTTGGGATTGGGGGGGTCTCCTGTGTTATCAATGTGTTAGAATAGAGGAATAGAAACACTTGGGAATAGGGGAGGAGGTCTATGTACATCCTGTGGAGGCTGGTCTGCCTGTGTATCCTTGTCCATTCCAGAATCTGTATCCATCAGCAGCATCAGATACTTTGTAGCAAGGATCAGCTTCTGAGACTATCTCAGAGTTTTTGTGGAGGTGTCACTGAAGGACAGCCTGTATCTGTCCTTCCCTGTTCCTGTAATCGTGGCTATTGACTGAGACCACACACTGAGTGGCTATCTTGCCCATCTCTGTATATGACAGTGTCAACTCACAGAATGACACCCATGGCTGCAAGTCCTGCAAAGTGCCACATGGGGCACGGCAGCATGTATACTTGGCACCTTAGCACTCAGGAAGCAAAGGCAAGAGGACCACAAGTTTGAGGCTAGCCTAGGCTACACAAGAAGGAAAAGAAAGATGCCCGTGTTGGCTGTTGTGTTTCTTATCAGCTGTCATAGGTTTGCTGTCAGTGTGTACCAGAGAGAAGCAGACTGAGAGTCACACATACCCTTCTGCTCTCTCTGGGTCTCTCTGGCTAAACTGAACCCAGAGTACCCATCTGCCGCCCAGGCATCTGTGCCAACCCATGTACCTATGGCAATGTCTCATTTTTGTAGGTCACCAGCAGTCTTTCCTGTCTACACAACTTTGTTTTCCTATCCATCTATGTGTCTGCTTTGGCACAAAGACTTGGCTGTGTGTTTGTGTGTCTATGTGTTAGATGGGGAACTCGGAGGGCTCAACATTAACCTTTATAAGTGTCCTGGTGTGTATCAGTCTGTCTCCTTCAACCTGGACATGGGTCATTTGGTGTGCATAGCTCAATATGCAGAGGCTTGTACTTGCTGTTATATATTCATCTCTACATACTCTATGTGGCTAGGTATTTGGAATGAATGTGCACAGGTGTGACTGTGTGTTTATATGTCTGTCCCCACACGGGGTCATTTGTGTGTGTGTGTGTGTGTATGTGTGTCTGCATGTGGACAGCCCATGTGTTTACCAGTAAGTCACAGGGCATTTATGTCACTGTGTGTGGGACAGTATCTGCCCTGAGAACCAAGGCTAGCTTAGCCAGTACTGCTTTTTCTATGTTTATATTTGTGCTAATAACGGCCCCTGTGTATTTAGGAGTGATTCATTGTAGGGGGAGGGAAGGGTGCTTTGTGAAGGAATTTTGTACGTTTGTGTGAGTGTGTCCCTCTCTATCTGAGTCAGGGCGTGTCCTCCTTCCATCTCTCATTCCCTCGGAAAAGCGAGGGGGTGGGAATGGGGAGCGGATGGGGTGGGGGAGGGCAGTACATCTGGAAAGCACATCTGGAGTGCACAGGCTCTTGCAGAGCAGTGCAGTGTAGTTGGGAAAGGAGGGGATCAGAGCCCCCTTGTCTCTCCCCGAGTCCTCATTTGGAATACAGTTTCTGAGGCCTGGGAAGCAGGACCCCAGGCTGCACCCCCCACACCCAGTCCGCCCGGAAGTAGGGGGTGGGGGGCACTCCAGTGACTCAGGCGGGGGCAGGAATGCTGCGGTTGGAACAGAACCGGGTTCCAGAATCCCCCCCACACACACACACACTGCGGGACTGCTCCTGCCCTGGGGCCTGTGGAGCCAGCCCCCTCGAGATGGGCCCCACGTGCCAGGTGGCTGGACGCAGCGCCTGCCTCCCCTTGGCCTCCTGCCCGCCCAGGGCCACGCATCCCTCCTCGGCTGCGGGGGCAGTGCTGCGGGCACCTGACCTTGGCTGGGAATGGCAGCGCGCCTGGGCAGCGGTGACTAGGGCGCTTCCCTGCCCACCCTCTTCCGGCCTTCCAGACGGATTTTCCCTAGTTCCACTCCCTCTGCTGACGGAGAAAAGGAAACTTTGTGTCTGCGGAGCGAGGCCACCCTCCAAGAAATGAGATGGTGGGAACAAGGAACAGGCAAACGCAGATGCCACAATCACATAAGTGCGCATCGTCCCCAGATCCGCCCGTCTTTGATGCCCAGATGGGCGGGCGCGTGCTCTGAATTGCAGGCTGAGACTAAGCCTTCCATACATCCTGCCCACCGAGGTGTTTCTCTGTGAATGTTGCATAAATTCGTTATCTCTGTGTATTTGTACACGTCTGTATGTGTGTACCCTGGTGACAGGGCACAGACACCAAGGTGGGCGCACCAGCAGACACCAAAAGAACTCAGATGCACTCTGTCCCACAGTCCATTCCCAGACTCACAAACATTCACTCAAAACACATTAACTGGCTTACCAACGACAAACACTCCCCCAAAACACAGACCGAAGGCATAAATTCATTTGCTTGCCAGGCCTGATTTCACAGTCCTATCATCTCTGCTACTGCAGAGGCTGACACATAAGGATGGATGGAAAGTTCAAAGCCTGCCTGAGGTACAAAGTGAGTTCAAGGCAACTTAGTGAGATCCTAAAACAGAAAAGGTTAAAAAAAAAAAAAAAAAAAAAAAAAAAAGTGGCTGGGTTAACAGCTTAGCAGTAAGGACATAGGGCCTGGAATCCATCGAGAGAAGCACTGCTGGCCATAGTAGCTCGGTGTGTAAAACTTTGCTCAGTAGCTGAAGCCCTGGGCTGGAGAGATAGGCGCAGAGGTTCATCATCGAACACTTGCTTGCCCTTGCAAAGGTGCCTGAGTTCACCCCAGTACCCCACCCAACAGGTGGCTACAGACCCACCTGTAACCTGCTCCCGAGGGTCTCCATTAACTCTCAATTATCCTCTCTCGTCTTCTTTCTCTTAAAACTTTGAAAAAAATGTATAAACCAATCCTATTGGGGCTGTAGATAGATGGCTCAGTCGGTGTAAGAGCACTGGCTGCTCGCTTGCAGAGGACACCGGGTTCGATTCCCAGCACCCCAGTGGCGGGCGAGAACACGTCTTTAACAAACATACCCAGTCCAGGGGATCTGGACATCCTCTTTCTGACCTCTACACAAATTGCAATGACATGGTGCACAAACTGCATAACATACATAAAATAAATAAAAAAAAATGCACCCATTCACAAACCTTGTGCTGGGGTCTGACCTGCTGTGTACCAGGTCATGCTGCCACCACAGGGGAAAAGACAGACAGTCCCTGCTCTCCTGGAGTAGACATTCTATCCAGGGAACAAAACAACGGGGGAGGATGTGGGGAGTATTCTTCGGGGTGTGGGGTGGGGAGTACCTGGGCAACGTGCAAAGCACACAGGCAATGATGAAACAAGGGCGGCAAGTCACATGGACATCTGTGGGAAGACTCTACCAAACAGAAGTGTTTAGTTCCAGGGTTGGAACCGTTGTCTGGGTCGTGTGGTGTGTGTGTGTGTGTGTGTGTGTGTGTGTGTGTGTGTGTGTTCAAGGATACCCAAAGGCCAGTGTGTTGGGAGTAGTCTGTGCCAAGAGAACAGCTGCATAAGGCAAGCTTATCAATGAGCAAACGTGTGCATGATCACTCATGTACTTAAGTGTATGTTCACTGTTCATGTCTCTATGTAAATCGGAATGAGTATGTGTTGGTACATATGTGTGAGTGCACCCCTCTCCATTTTTGTAATTTTTTAAAACTTTTTAAAACTTTTTTTATTTTTTTTTTTATGTGTATTAATGTACTGTCTGCATGTAGGTTTGTGTAACCATGTCATGCAATGCCTCGGAGGTCAGAAGAGGGTGTGAGATTCCCCTGGCGCTGGAGTCAAAGATGATTCTCAGCCTCCATGTGGCTGCTGGGGATCAAACCCGGGTCCTCTGCAAGAGCAGTCAGCAATCTTAACTGCTAGGCCATCTCTCCAGTCCCACACCCCTCTCTTAACATCTCTCTCCTCTTCTATCAATCCTGGGGATTGAACTGGGACTCATACACAAATAGGAAGTGCTCTACTACAAGGCTATATCCCCCAATCTTCCTTTTACTGTCTTAGATTGAGACAGAGTCTTGAACTCATTCTGTAGCCCAGGTAGGCATTGAACTAGAGATGGAGACACCCCTGCCTCAGCCTTCCAAGCAGCTGGGATGACAGGTGTGTGCCACCTGGCCCAGCAGATGTGAACATTTCAGTGCATCTACGTGTGTGCTCACCTGTGTCTGACTATGTCTGCGTGAGTTGCCTATGTGTGTATTTATGTTAGCACATGTGTTTCTGTGTGTCCCTCTGTGTGTGTGTGTGTGTGTGTGTGTGTGACTATATGGGTTACTGTCTGGATATAACAGTGAGACTCTCTGTGGCTATGTATACCACGTGGTAAGGGGTAGACATGGTGTCTGGAGATGGAGTTTGTGTTCCTAATATGTCTCTCTTCCATGCAACTATTAGGTGGGCTGCACTGACCTAGCCAGGTCAGGCAAAGTGGTGGCTCAGCATACCCTGGGAGTCTCTCCTCACCCACCTGATGCTGGGTTCCCTTCTCCCATTCTTCTCCAGGCCTGAACAAGACATCTTCTTTTTCCTGTGAAGCCCATAACGCCAAGGGGGTCACCACCTCCCGCACAGCCACCATCACAGGTAACAGCAAAAGGATTCTGGGAGCTAGGTGACAGGGGGATGACCAGAGATCAGAGTAGAAGGTGGAGGGCAGGTGGGGAGCTTAGGGCAAAGGTTCCCAAGAGTCACTTCTCCCTTCATTTGTCCCTAGTGCTCCCCCAGCGACCCCGTGACCTCCACTTGGTTTCCTGCCAGCCCACTGAGCTAGAGGTGGCTTGGAGCCCTGGCCTGAGTGGCATCTACCCTGTCACCCACTGCAACCTGCAGGTGAGCCCCCCGACTTTGAGTGCCTCAGTCTCAGCCTTCCTTCCATGCATATGTATAAGCATAAGCCCACACTTTCCTTCTTCTTGGGGGTGAGTGACGGGGGTGGGGGCAGCCCTTCCAGGCCCCTGGAGTGTTGAGAAAGAACAAGGCCTTCAGTTAAGCCAGGTTGCCAGATTCTTTTTTTATTATTTTTATTTACTTTAATTTTTTAATTTTTGTATGTGTATGAATGTACTGTCTGCATGTAGGTTTGTGCACCTGTGTCTTGCAATGCCTCAGAGGTCAGAAGAGGGTCTCGGATTCCCCTGGAACTGGAGTTCTCCTGGAATTGGAGTTACAGACGGTTCTTAGCCGCCATGTGGGTGCTGGGGATCGAACCCAGGTCCTCTGCAAGAGCAGTCGGTGCTCTTAACCGCTAGGCTATCTCTCCAGCCCAGGTTGCCAGGATTCTAATCATCACTTTACCTGCTGGCTGTGTGAACTTGAGTAGGTGCCTTAACCATTCTTGGCCTCAGTTCTCCTGACTGTAAAATGGGCATGATGGTAATACCAACCAGATAGGCTTGTGAGAATTCCGGGAACGAATGCAAGTGTAAACTTAAAATAGTATCTGGAACAAAGAGATGGATTATGGACTATTATCTGTTTTATTATTTTTAGTAGTGATATTAACTATCGCAATGTTGTGTTCTTCATCTTATCCCTGACCACTCTGAGTTGTCACTATCTAAAGTAGGTCTATACCCAACTGACATTTGAACTCTCTGAGGGAAGGGTGAGAACTATCATAGTCACATGGTCACCTCTGATTGTCTAGCATAGATCTGACAGAGTGGGGATACATAACACGCAGGGCACAATAGTGTAGTTCTGGAATGCCAGCACTTGGGAGCAAGAGAATTGCAAGTTCAAGGCTAGCCTGGGCAGCTTAGCATGACTCTGTCCCAAGTTAAAAAAAAAATTTTGACCAGGCATGGTGGTGCATATCCCAGCTCTTGGGAGGCAAGGCAGGTGGATCTCTGTGAGTTCAAGCCCAGCCTGAGTTTTTTTGAGACAGGGTCTCCCTGTAGCCCCAGCTGCCCTGGAACTCACTATATAGATCAGGCTGGCCTTGAGCTCACAGAGATCTACCTGTCTCTGCCTCCCGTGTGCTGGTACTAAAGGCGTGCACCACTATGCAAAGACTTCAAATTAATATTTATTTATTTATTTATTTATTTATTTATTTATTTATTTATTTATTGTCTTTTTGAGACAGGGTCTCCCTTTAGATCCAGCTGGCCTGGAGCTCCCTATGTAGACCAGGCTGGCCTTGAACTCACAGAGATCTGCCTGCCTCTGCCTCCCAAGTGCTGGGATTAAAGGCGTGTGTCATCACGGCCAGCAAATTAACATTTTTTTTAATTTTTTATTTATTTATTTTTTAAGGGATTCACAATATAAGAGCACAGTTGTTTTCAGATCACATTAACGTTGCTGTTTGCCATACAACTAGGTAATTGGCGCTTGCATCCACAGATGAGGGATACCATTCATAGTTTGCTTTTCCTAGGACTGTGTTACTTCACTTAGCATGATGTCTTCTAGCTCCAAAATTAACATTTTTAAAAGCTCAAAGTATAGCTTACTCATAGAGCACCTGCCTAGAATCCACCAGTGAGAGGCTGGAGATATGGCTCAGTGGTAGAGCTTGCCTAGAATCCACCAGTAAGAGGCTAGAGATATGGCTCAGTGGTAGAGCTTGCCTAGAATCCACCAGTGAGGGGCTGGAGATATGGCTCAGTTGTAGAGCTTGCCTAGAACCAGTAAGAGGCTGGAAATATGGCTCAGCGATAGAGCTTGCCTAGAATCCACCAGTGACCGGCTGGAGATATCAGTGGTAGAGTGCTTACCTAGACTCTACAAGCGAGGGGTTCCTTCTTTCAAGGTGTGGGACTAAGAGACCTTAAAAGGGAAGTGGCCGGCCCCTTAGCTCATGACTAGAAGGACAAAGCTGAGGTTTAATCCTGGAGATTCCCTGACTTGAAAAATCTCAAATGCCAGGTCAGGCACCTGCTGCCCTCTGCCCACATCCATGCAGTGTCCTCAGGAAAGCAGAAGTGTGTTTTCTTCCGTCTCTAGGTCTCACTTCCCCCTAAGCATAGACTAGGGCTGGAGGGCTCCTAAGGGAGGGTCATGGCCATCCTAGGGAAACGAGAAGTAGGAGTGGGCATGAGCCCACTGTCTGCACCCTTCTCCCCTTTGTCCTGGCAGAAGTTCCTCTTCCCATCTGTCAGTGTGGGTCAGAGACCAGGCATGGGGACAGTCTTGCCCCTTCCTGCTACCCACCATCTGCCTGCCTCCTCCTAGGGGTCTGGTAATGCTACTGTTACCTTCTCTGGGGCCTCGGCATCCTCGTGTGTAAAAATGGGGATGAGAAAGCTGGATGTGGTGGCACATGCCTTTAATCCCAGCACTGGTATTACATAACGAGTTCCACGCCAGCTGGGACTAAAGGGAGACCTGTCTGAAAACAACCAAAAAAAAAAAGGGGGGGGGAATGAGAAAAAGAATTGTGCTCATAGATGGTAGTGGGTTGATGCGTTTATCCAAGAACAGGCTTAACAGGGAGTTGACACATGCTTGGTACTTGAGAAATGTTGACTGTTAGGGTTGAGGTGTACCTTAGTGGTAGAGTACTTGCCTGGCACAGACAAGGCCTCTGGGTTCCATCCCCTATCATGGCCAAAAAAAGACAGGCTAGAGAGATGTCTCTGTTGGTACAGAGTTTGCCATGCAAGTATAAGGACTAGCCTGAGCGTGATCCCCGGCACCCACATACAAAGCTGAGCCTGATAAAATGCTTGTAATCTCAGTTCTGGAAGGGCAGAAATTGGTGAATCCCTGGAGTTCAATGGCCAGCCAGCCTAGTCAAAACAGTTAGCCCAGGTCCTAGAGAGAGAGAGAGAGAGAGAGAGAGAGAGAGAGAGAGAGAGGCCCTATCTCAAAAAAAAAACAAAACAAAACAAAAAACAAAACAAAACACGTGGAGGATAGTGAGATAGCTCAGCAGATAAAGGCATCTGCCGCCAAGTCTAATGACCTGAGCTCAATTCCTGGAACCCACATGTTAGAAGGCAAGAACGGATTCCCACAAGTGGTCCCCTAACCCCTACCTGTGCCAAGCAAGTGCTCTACTGCTGAGCTACTCCCTCTAAAGAAACTTTTAAGGCAACTACTCCTCGAAACTTTCATTTTCTAAATGAGGAAACTGAGGCTCAGAGATGGAAAAAGTTTTGTCTCCCCAGAGGTGACTTTTCCAAGTGGCGAGACATGGTGTGGTCATATAGTTTCCTTGCTTTACTAATCCAGGTTTCTAGGCTGCCCTAGTGTGGAGTGACCACACATACACAGACACACATAGACACACACATTCACACATGTATATGCATGCACATCCTGTATAATTGTGGAACTGTGCGATCATACTAGGATCATCACAATCAAGAGCGGTTTGCCTTCCTCCGTCCTCATACCTTGCCCTGTCCCCAGGCTGTGATGTCAGATGATGCGGTGGGCGTCTGGCTCGGAGATCCAGACCCTCCGGAGGAACCCCTCACCTTGCAAGTATCTGTGCCCCCCCACCAGCTTCGGCTGGAAAAGCTCCGCCCTCACACCTCGTATCACATCCGGGTGTCCTGCACCAGCAGCCAGGGGCCCTCTCCCTGGACCCACTGGTTTCCTGTGGAGACCCCGGAGGGAGGTAAGGGCTGGGAAGGGAGATGCTGCCCAGTGCTCTGCTGGGCCTTACTTTCCATGCTGTCATCTCTCGCTTCTCTTTTCCTTCCTCACCCCCCCCCCCCGCCCACATTGCCTCAGTCTCTTTCTTGTCCCGCTGCTGACCCCTCAGCTGTATCCTCTGGCCTCTCTCCAGACCCCTCCCTGTGCTTCTGTTCACGGAAGGTCTGCACAAGTTGTCCACGTGCCAGCCCTTTGCACCCTGCCTCCTCTTCCTGGGAACAGGGGAAGGGGTCAGGAAGAGGTGGGTGTACCAGCTTCCCTTCTTCCCTGTCTCACAGTGCCCTTGGGCCCCCCTGAGAACGTTAGTGCCATGCGGAATGGGAGCCAGGCCCTCGTGCGTTGGGAGGAGCCGAGGGTCCCCCTGCAGGGCACCCTGCTAGGGTACCGGCTGGCATACCGAGGCCAGGACACCCCTGAGGTGGGTGCTGCTGACTGGATGGGATGGGATGGTTGTGGGAGGAGGGAGATGGGGACGTGTTGGAAAGGTAGACATGCGCAGTTGTGCACGTTGGGTACTACACAGCTGCCCCATGCCCAGTGAGGTGTATTCTGGGATCTTAAATGGATCTACCGGGAAGGGGTTCATGAGCTATTACAAAAATGCTTCAGTAGGCTTACATATCGACTCTAAAATTTTACAGCAATATTTCTATAGTGTCTTGAGAAAGGGGTGCTTTTTTCCAATTTGTGCAGAGGTTTTTTTGCTATACCCCCAAAGCAGTGATAAAATGGAAAGTTAGAAGGGGTTGAGTGAAGGGGGGAAAATATCAAGATTAAGTTCTTCAACGAACACTGAACAATTCCTCGGGTCTTGGATCCTTAGCTCTAAGGAGCTGAGGATGTGACCAGAGATGATATTCTAGAGTTCATAGGGATGGAGATGAGGAGATGAAGGTTCAGAGATGAGTGGCAGGGACTGAAGTAAAGAGATGGAGCTGAGGGTGATGTCTTAGGAGTCGCGGACCTGGGCGTCCACCCTGATGCCAATTCTGAACTTCCTAGGTGCTTATGGACATAGGACTAAAGCGAGAGGTGACCCTGGAACTTCGGGGGGACAGGCCTGTGGCTAACCTGACCGTGTCTGTAGCAGCCTATACCTCTGCTGGGGATGGGCCCTGGAGCCTCCCTGTGCCCCTGGAGCCCTGGCACCGAGGTAACCTCAAAGCCATCCCCTGCCCCCTTCAACCTGCTCCCAGGGCCTTACATCTTCCTCACACCCCAAACTTGCTCCCTGCACCTTTGAGGTTCCCCTACTCTGTTCCTACCCTGAGCCTGACATCGAGCCTCCCTCCCTTAATCCCCTCACTATGTCACGAAAGTCTTACCCTCTCTGAGCACATCTCCCCTCTGTCCTTTCTCCTCACAGGGCAAGGCCAGCCAGTCCACCAGCTGGGTAAGGGCGTTTGTGCTCCCTTCTCTCTCCTCCCTCAACATGCAGTGATAGCCTCCTTACCACACATGTACTTTTAGCACATGCTTCGCAAGCACATTAACTCTGCTTCCTGAGTTTGCATGGTCCTTGAGGTGCCTAGCATTGCCCAGTCGATGGTACATGTGACTGGATAGATTCATGGACACATGTGGGTAGATGGGTATGTGGAGAGTGAATTGGTGTACAGGTGGATGGGTGGCTGGCTGGCTGGCTGGCTGGGTGGATGGATGGATGGATGGATGGATGGATGGATGGATGGAAAGACTGAAAGATAGGTGGGTGGATGCATGCATGCATGAATGTGTATACAGAGAGTGGATTAGTACACACATGGATAAATGAATGAATGGTTGCATGGAAAGAAAGACCGAAGGATAGGTGGGTGGATGGATGAATCCATACATACATGGATGTTTGCATGCATGAATGGGTGGATGGATACATGGGTGGGTTATGGAAAATGAATTGTTATGCAGATACGTGAATATATGTGTAGACAGATGGATGGATGGATGGATGGATGGAAAGTTTGATGGGTGGATAGATGGTTAGATAGAACAATATAAGGAAAGAAGGTGGGAAGGAAAGAGAGGGCGAGGACCTGCCTCAGATCCATCCCTTTCAAGTATTTCTCTAACAATTCTCAGACATTCTTCCTATCTCCACTTGCTTTCCTAATGCCATTACAGCCTCTGCTTACAGAGCAGCCTACTATCCCGGCGTCCCTCCTGTTCCTTCACATACTTTTTCCACACTCATCCATCCCTTCGCGTCCTGTGATAACCCTTCATTCTTCACACATGCACGAGGCACACCCAATTTCTGTGTGCACATTCTGTGACACCCTTGCCAAACATTGCACAATTGCACCTGCTGAAAACTGTTCAGTCCACAACCATCCCAGACCCTATAAACATGCTTGCCCAGGCATCAGGCATCAGGTATCAGGCATCTCACCCTCCTTGGCCATAAACCCCACCACCCTTACAAGGTTTACCTCTCTCTCTCTCTCTCTCTCTCTCTCTCTCTCTCTCTCACACACACACACACACACACACACACACACACACACCTCCTTGCACATTCAGCACGCAACCATATTCCAGTCCTTCCATGCTCTATTTCAAGCCTGCCCTTTTTCACACCCTTTCCACTCTCCTCGACTCCCTCTTCACACCTTTCACATGTTCGCTGTGCATGCTTCTTACACTGACATTACATTCCTAAAATCATTGCTCACAGCCTGGCATGTCAGCACATGCCTGCAGCTCCAACACTTAGAATGTGAAGATAGGAGAGTTGGTCTATACTAAACCCTGTCTCCAAAAGGTGAAGAAAAACCTAGAGGCTAAGGTTGTAACTCAGTAGAGTGCTTGCTTTGCATGCATGGAGCCCTGGGTCCCATCCCCAGCAATGCATAAACCAGGCATGGTGGTACAAGCCTGTAATTCTACCCCTTGAAAGGTGGAGGCAAAAATTAGAAGTCCAAGGCCAACCGTGACTACATGGAAAATTTGCGGCCAGCCTGGGCTTCACCAGACCCTGTTGGAAAACAAAACAAAACAAAACAAAAACTGAGATGCTAGAGTAACAATGGCCCAGCAGGTAAGAGCACCTGCTGTTCTTCCAAAGGACTCAAGTTCCATTCCCAGCACCCACGTCAGGCAGCTGTGACACTAGCTAGCTCCAGGGAGTCCAATGTCCTCTTCTGGCCTCCTTGGGTATTACAACATAGATGTATTCATATACACGAAGGCAAAACACTTATACACATAAATTTCTTTAAATTAATTTAAAAAATTGGCTGGAGAGATGGCTCAGTGGTTAAGAGCGCTGACTGCTCTTGCAGAAGACCTGGGTTCGATTGCCAGCACCCACATGGCAGCTAAGAACCATCTTTAACTCCAGTTCCAGGGGAATCTGACGCCCTCTTCTGACCTCCGTGGCATTGCACGACATGGGTGCACTAACCTACATACAGACAGTACACTCATACACATAAAAAATAATAAATTATTTTAAAAAAATAAAAATAGCTGGGCGTGGTGGTGCATGCCTTTAATCCTAGCACTTGGGAGGCAGAGGCAGGCGGATCTTTGTGAGTTCAAGGCCAGCCTGGTCTACAGAGTGAGTTCCAGGACAGCTGGGGATACAGGTAGACCCTGTCTCAAAAAGACAAAAAAAAAAAAAAAAAATAGAAATAAATAAATAAAATAAAATAATAAAAATTAATTATAAAATTAAGATTTGGGGCTGGAGAGATGGCTCAGTGGTTAAGAGCACTGACTGCTCTTGCAGAGGACCTGGGTTCGATTCCCAGCACCCACAGGCGGCTAAGAAACGTCTTTAAGCTGGGCATGGTAGTGCACACCTTTAATCCTAGCACTCAGGAGGCAGAGGCAGGCCGATCTTTGTGAGTTCAAGGCCAGCCTGGTCTACTGAGCGAGTTCCAGGACGGCTGGGGCTATAGGGAGACCCTGTCTCAAAAAAAGCCAAAAAATAAATAAATAAAAAATAAAAAAATAAAGACTGGACACTTCCTACTTCTCATGTGTCCCAAAGTGCTGCAACAGTCCCCCACCCTGCACACCTGAGTCCCCTTTGACATTTATCTTACCGTCATTCCTCACCTCATTGAGCTCTCCTTTAGTCCTTTGTCCCCCAGCCTCACACTAATTCCACGAGCCGCATACACCATCCTACATGGTATGGATTCTCTCCCCCACCTGTTTATCCACACCCAGGTCACCTCGTACCATTCCCACCCACCCCCTCTCCTCCACTATTTTAGATTTACTCACCTCCCCCCGCGTTAATTCCTCCTTACACACTCAAGCCCACTGCACACACATCTCACCTTCCCATTCTGCCCATTGTACTTCTGAGGTATCTATCCTTCTCTTCTCCCACACATCCTACAAGTTTCTCATGGTTTTTCCTCACATATAACAGACATTGCATGCCAGGCCCAGCCCACTTTCCTCAGATTACTGACCACACCCATCATTCACCAAATATACTACATCTTTTTCCGTGCCTCCTGCCTTCCTTCTACATCACTCTCCCCATGGGTCCCAGGGAACTGGATCTAGGACCTCAGCCATGATCTGTCCCCCATGCCCTCCCCGACAGTGAGTGAACCCCCACCTCCTGCCTTCTCGTGGCCCTGGTGGTATGTACTGCTGGGAGCAGTTGTGGCCGCTGCCTGTGTCCTCATCTTGGCCCTCTTCCTTTTCCATCGTCGGAAGAAGGAGACCCGCTACGGGTGAGTCAGAACTCCGTGGAAGAGGCTTCTGTGGACTGGGATGGAGAGGCCGGAATCAGGGAAAACCAAAGAGGGTGCCTATGTTGGAGGGGAGATCGTGAGGAATCAGAGTGAGGATGAGGAGGCCCGAAAATGGAGGGAAGGCAGAGGGGAACCATCCAAGATGTGCTGGGCAAACACGAGAGGAGACTGCAAACCGGCTTGGGAATGCACTGGTGCTTGCTTCTGTCCCCAGCGGAAGGATGAGTTTCCATGTGGTCCTGCTGTTACCTTCTCCCCTCTCTCCCCAGGGAAGTGTTTGAGCCAACAGTGGAAAGGGGTGAACTGGTAGTCAGGTACCGTGTCCGCAAGTCCTACAGTCGCCGGACCACTGAAGCCACCTGTAAGTGAAGCCTATGTCTTCTTCCTTGCATTGGTCTGGGGCTAAACGAAAGTGCAGAGAATTGGGCCCTCTGGGCTTCTGTAGATGCATAAGACAAAAGTTTCTGAAGATTTTTAGAATACCAGGATGTTAGAACCACAGGCCCTAGAAATGGTGAAATTTGGGACCATACACAGCTTCGGAATATGAGAATGACAGGGCACCGTATTAATTCCCTTATTGCTATGACAAAAGACATAAACAACTTTGGAGAGGAAGGGTTTATTTTGGTTGGGGGAGGGTATTGGTTTGGGTGAGTTTTTTATTGTTTTGTTCTGCTTTGTTTTGGTCTTTTTGAGACAGGGTCTCCCTGTAGCCGCAGCTGACCTGGAACTCCCTATGTAGTACAGGCTGGCCTTGAACTTACAGAAGAGATCTGCCTGCCTCTGCCTCCCAAGTGTTGGGATTTAAGGCATGTGCCACCATGTCTGTTCTGTGTTTTTGTTTTGTTTTGTTTCGGTTTGGTTTGGTTTGGTTTTTAGCATTTTTGAGACAGGATCTCCCTTTAGTCCCAGCTGGCCCGGAGCTTGCTATGTAGACCAGGCTGGCCTTGAACTCACAGAGATCCACCTGCCTCTGCCTCCTGAGTGCTTGTTTGTTTTTGTTTGTTTTTTGTTTAAAGACAGGGTCTCTCTATAGCTTGCCTGGAACTCGCTATGTAAACCAGGCTGGCCTTGGTCTCACAGAGGTCTGCCTACTTCTGCTGCTCTGAGTGCTGGGATTCAAGGCGTGTGACACCTCCCATGACTAAGAAAAGTTTATTTGGGCTTACAGTTTGAGAGCATAGACTATCCTCAGACAGCAGGAATCTAAGGAAACTGGTCACAATGCATCTGTAGTCTGAAAGCTCAGAAAAGTGAATGCTGGTGTTCAAATTCATAATATTAACCATCACAGATGTATATTTTGGGTTTGGTTTAAAACAAGGTTTCATGTGGCCCGTACTGGGGGACTTGAACTCCTTGTCCCACCTCCATCTCCTAAAGGTAGATGGGCCACATCTACATTTTTTTTTTTTACAGAGTCTCACTCTGTAACCCAGGCTAGCCTGTCTCAACCTCCTGAGTCCTGGGATCACAGGCCTGCCAGGCTACTATAATTGAATCTTAGGTACAGTAAACCTTAGGAACACCAAATCTAAGAGCCATAGGATCTTGGAAAAATGTAATAATGATGATAATGATGAAGATGATGATAAAGATGGTAGTGAGATGATGATGAAGATAAAGATAATGTTGGCCTGAATTGATGATAATGACGGGTGTGCTAGCCCACCCAGGCTCATCCTGTGTGCTATTGCTGCTCTGAACATTGTACATGTCACCTCCTTTGATCCTCAACCCAAAGATGTGTTTATTGTCACCCTCTCCTCACAGATGAGGAAGATGTGTCATAGAGTAGTTAAGTAACTTACTCAACACCACATAGCTTGTAAGATAGATAACTGAGATTCGAACCCCAGCAGTTTTTCTCTGAAGTGCTATTATTTGTTTGGGGGTTTTGGTTTTATTTATTATTATTTATTTGTTTGTTTGTTTGTTTAGAGACAGGATCTCATGTAGACCAGGCTGCCCTTGAACTTTATATGTAGTCAAGGTTCATCTTAAAGTCTTAATACTCTTGCCTCCAACGACTTGCTCTGAAGTCTCAAAATCTCTCTCTCTATCTCTCTCTCTCTCCCTCCCTCCCTCCTTCCCTTCTTTCTTTCTCTCCCGGGGCTACAACCCACAGGGCACCATGGAGCCCTATCCTTAATCCTTGATTTCTTCAAACAAGGTCTCACTATGTGGCTTAGGCTGGCCTTGAACTCTCCATCCTCTGCTGCAGCGTCACAAGTGCTGGGACAGCAGAAGTGTGCCACTATACCCTACCTGAAATCTCTACTCCAAACTGCCACACTCTCCTGCCTCTTTGAGTTATAGAATGTTAGAATAAATCAATAGAATTATAGTCTCAGTCTTGGTCTGAAAATATGCTCAGCACTACTAACCCCTACAATTAAAAAAACCATAGACTCAGCCGGGCGTGGTGGCGCACACCTTTAATCCTAGCACTTGGGAGGCAGAGGCAGGCGGATCTTTGTGAGTTCAAGGCCAGCCTGGTCTACAGAGTGAGTTCCAGGACAGCTGGGACTACAGGGAGACCCTGTCTTGAAAAGGCAAAAAAAACAAAACAAAACAAACAAATAAAAAAAAAAACCGTAGAGTCTTAGAGCTATAGACCCATAAGACTGTAGAGTCATGGGAAGTCCTGGCTACGGATGAATCTCAGAAGCTACCCAGTCAAAGCTCCTCGTTATTCCAGTTGGGGAAACTAAAATCCAGAAAGAAAAGGGACAGAGCTAGGACACAGCAAGAAGATGGCCAGGGTCCCAGGGGATGCTGGGAAAGGGCTGGGGAAGACATTTATTCAGGAAGAAAAGGAAGCATCGGCAAAAAGGTCACAGAAATTTCACAGAATAATACACGCCAGCAGCTCTTGGAGTGTGAGCCCGGCCCCAGGGGTTCTGGAGACCTGAGCAGGGGTCCATCAGGTTACAACTATTTTCACAGTCAGACCCAGATGACCCTGGATCTTTTGCTTCTTCATTCTTCATAAGCTTCCAAGGGAGTTTCCCTCAGCCTCTCTAAACTGTGATGATGAAATCAAGACTCAGTAGTTGCAGGAACATATGTTTGTGTGTTATTGTAGATTTTTTGTTTCTTGAGACTGTTTTTGAGAACACGGGTCTCCCATGTAGCACCTATGAGCTGGCCTGAAACTCGCTTGTGTAGGACAGACTACCCGTTTGAAGCTCACAAGAGATTCCGGCCTGGATTGAAAGAGCTGTGCCGACCACGACCGTCAGCCTGTTGTATTCATAATTTTATCATTTATTTTTATTAACTAATTTTTAACAAAACTATTTCTCACGGGCTGGAGAGATGGCCTAGCAGGCTTAAGAGCGGCCGACTGCTCTTGCAGAGGACCCGGGTTACGTCCCCAGCTTCCACAAATGGTGGCCGATGAACCCACGTGCTGAAAACTCCCAACTTTCCGGAGGCAGAAGCTCCCCAGTTCCAGGGGAAGTCTGAGACTGGCTCTTCCTGGACCGTCTCGCCGGCTATTGCATGACACGGGTGCAGCAAACTTGAAATGGCAGACAGTACATTCATACACATACATCGAAATAAATAAAATTAATAAAAAAAGAATAAAAAAAAAACACATTTTCACCGAGGTTGCATTGCACACGCCTTTAATCCCAACGACTTGGGAGGCAGAGGCAGTGGATCTCCTCCTAGTCTCACTCTCTCTCTTCTCTCTCTCTCTCTCCTCTCGTCTCTCTCTCTCTACATCTGTCTACAGACATAGTGATTAACGATAGTGTATTATAATAATATATAAATGGAAGTATACTATACTATATATAATATATATATATAGTAGTATTGCAGATTCATATGTCTTGTATAAACCACTTCGCATAAGAGATTCTTTGAGGTTTGGGAGATTATCATTTCATTTTGTAGGCATGGTGAACATTGCCTGACCTATACATCGCAAGACCCCTGAGTTCAAAGTCCCACACGTGGGCGTCGTCAGGACCTGCCGAAGAAATAACAAACTAACAAAGGCAAAACGGGCTGAGCCGATAGGTGGTACACATGATCGTTAGTTCCGCCACAGGAGTGAGTAGCAGAGGGCACCGAAGTGAGAGGCAGTTCGAAGTGGATTCTTCTGTGGCCTCACCCAGAACGCTTCGAAGGCAAAGTTCAGGAAGCAAGCCTGGCTATGTGAGCTCCTCCATCCATTGCTCGGGCGGCGCCGGAGAGCGTCGCGCAGGGCTGGACCACATCGTAAACGGCCGTAATGTCGGGCGCTGCTCGTCTACCGGACGCCCAACCTCAAAAACAGTTGCTTTTGCACAGTCCCTCTCATTAATCAGTTTACAAGGGAAAATAGTATCAGTAGTATTTGAGAAGATTCGTACACGCTCTCACAGTAAATAAAATGAGTGAAATTGATAGCGTATAAGGCATGAAGTGTTGTCGACACGAGGGCACGCAGCAAGCACTGAAGTGAATCCCTATTTACCAGCTACCCCGATTTTGTAGAACGATATACTGGCTGAAAAGAAACCGGACAGTCCACCAAAGAAGAATAGTGCTGGTGTGATCCAGCCTTCTGCACATCAACCACCAAGAGAGAAAAACATGCCATTCTTTAGTCTTGGTGGTCGCCATCCACCAGTAATCCCAGCACACCTCCATCGGTCATAAACTCGTGGAAGCCTGAAGCTGGGAAGTTTCAGTTTTGTATTGAGACTGTATCAGGAATATATCTGAAAATAAATCAGTAAAAATGGACATTCTATAGCTCTCTGTCGGAGAGGAGACCGCGGTGGTTGCGTCGGGAGCAGCACTTGATAATTGGTTTTGGAAGCTGAGTGTGACGATGCATATACGTGTAATCCTAGCACTTCCAATCCGAGGCAGGAGGACTGCCATGAGGTAATTAAGGCTAAAGCTGGGTTGCGATATTGAAGACCCTATTTTTTATTTTTAAATTTTGGGGGTTTTGAGACAGGGGTGTCTCCCTGTACCGCCAGCTGGCCTGGAACTGTCGCTCTGTGTAGCACTAGCTGGCCTTGAACTCACGAGAGATCCACCTGCTTTCTGGCCTCCTGAGTACTTGGGACTAAAGGTCTGTGCCACCAATGCCTAGCTGAGCTGTTTTTTTCTAACTTTTTTTTTTTGCCTTTTATTTTTTATCTTCTAATTATTATGGCATCTATATTAGCATGCAGCCGTATGAGTGCACCTATATCAGCAGTTAACCAAAAGAGAGACAGAAAGAGGGCATTGGGACCCACCCCCAAAACGGAAGCTTCGTCAGCTGCTATGTGGGTGCTAAGGATCTAGAAACCTCTAGACTCATCTGCAAATTCAGGCAGTGCTCCTTAACTGCTGAGTCATCTTCTCCAGCCCCAAGATCCATTTTCTTTTTTTTTTTTTTAAAATAAATTTTACTTATTTTTTATGTGTATGAGTATGTAACTGCCTGCATGTTTAGGTTTGTGGCACTCTGTGTCGTGCAACTGCCCCTCGGCAATAGGTCTAGAAGAGGGTGACCGGATTCCCCTGGAACTGGAGTTAAAAAACAGTTCTCACTGTTGCCCATACTGGGTGATAGAGGATCGAACCTGGGTCCTCTGCAGAAGCAGATTCGGTTGCTCTTAACTGCTAGGCCCCATCGTGCTCCGCACACTGTTTTCTCTTTTTTAATGTGTTACTAGTCTATCATGGTCCTGTTTGCATGCCTATCATATTGTCTTATGTAAAGCTTTGTAATTCTGAGATTATGTAGCTCCAGGTCCCTGTCTCTCAAATTTAGAAGAATCCTTTTGCCTTGACCTCCTGAGTACTAGGATTAAAGCACTGCTGTCAACCCACACTCAAGACCTTGTTTAAGTTTTTACAATCCCATAAGACTGTAATATTTGAGACAAACAGTTTTTTGAATTACTGTTGGGCGTAATGTAGATAGCATGCATATAGGCCGGCTAATGGTGAGGTGATGTAGTCAGATCATTAGCCAGATGGAATCAGACCATTTGACCATGAAATCCATCATTAAAGCAGTTTGGTCACTGTCTTGTGTATGGGAAACTTTGCAGACCTCCGCCAGATATCCAAAGAAGATACTGTGTTGGGCTGGAGAGATGTCCTACTCTACGCGGTACTCTAATAGTTGCCAGAGACCGTGAGAGATCGCATAGAATAGTAGACCGTAAGAGCACAGTGAATCAGCGTTAGTCGACCAGGTTGTACCACCCTGTATGATCCTTCCTTGGACTTGGGCGAATATTCCTGCGGCACCAAAGGAGCTGGGGGATCAGGCTTGGAGCGGGTGCTGTGTGGGAAACGTAGCAGCGTAGTTATGTTATGTCGTAACCACACGGGAGAAAAGTCAGTTCAGCGGTTCACACAGTGTGGGTGAGATAGGTACTTCCTTCACGGCAGCAGCTAGGAGTCGGGCTGCACCCCATACAGAGTGACCGGTGGTCGAGACCTGAATGAGTTGGGCAATCCTTGCATGCAGGACCGTAGATTTGGCTAACTCCTGTATTATATGTTACTTCGATCCTAGTAGATCGCCGCGATAGCTGGCAGGAGGGCTACAGCCCTCCATGTCACGTGAAGCAGACGCTGGGGGATACCGCCGAAAGAGCTGCGAAGGAGAACCTATACACGAGATGAGATGGTGAAACCAAGATTCCACGCGTATATCCAGATCAACGTACGAAGAGACCTGAACAGGTGGGCCCTGCGCGGGCAGATCCCTGGGACAGGGGCAGGTGAACGTTCGGGTCCTCAAGCACAACAGCCGTGCACGAGCGACTGCAGCGACGGAAGAAGTGGGGACCGCATCTCGGCCCGACGTCGCCCGTCGGGAGACGAATTCTGCGTGTGCTTCTTGTCCCCGAACCTCTCTCGTACTCTCACTCCGAGGAAGAAATCCAGCTCACCTCTGTGCGAGTCTCTCGCTGAAGGCCAAGTGAGTTCCTACTCTTCCGCACAGCAGAGTTTGCGCTGGGCTCGTAGATGGAGGGCAACCTCCTGAGACCAGGAAACGAAGTTGCCGTACCTGACTAGTTTGGGTGTGGAAGACAATGAAGAAAGTGAGTCCGTGTAGATCTGTGCACATGAGCCAGATTATGGGCGCCGATCCTTAGCCCAGGGCTCTTCATGATTTGCACCCAGAGAAACAGCGGAAAACATATAAAGCTTGCAGGCAAAATAAGCCTCAACCTGAGGAAGAATCTCGATGTTTCACAGCCAGAAACATGGGGCCCATGCCAGACGATTCACTAGAAGGGATATGCAATGTGGGACCACCTCCTATCACATGGAAAGGGTGGATTCTGAAATGGATAGCTAGGACAGATTCAGCCTGGCAGCAGGAAGTCAATTTCTACATGTAGGTCTGAAAAGGGCCAAGGGAGGAAATGGGTGTGATTGCCCAGCAGCTCATGGGCGCAAGTCACACAAGATCTCAAGGGCTGGCCGCAGGCGGGGATAAGAGCTAGAAACACGCTAAGCAGAACAGTTGGTCTGCAAGGACACTTATCTCCTGCGCGGAAGCAAAAGAAACTGAAAAAGAGTGGGATACCTGCGCCTAGGCCCCAGTCTTTGGAGCCTACTTTTTGGGCCTGGGCCCGATAACACCAGCCATTCGCCATCAGTTTGGCTCAAAGTGATTAAGAGACAACTCCAATACGTCGATACCAGGTCACGAGATTGGCGAACCTACGATGTGGAGAATGTAAGCTACGTCCAGAGGGGGCACTAGCCTCTTTTTGTTACCCCGTTATTAGCTAGGTGACCAGGCACGGATCAGAAATGTGAGGCCATCAGATTCAGTAAGTGATTGAGGCCATTTGGACAGGCAGGAATGTCTCAATGGCTGTGACTCCTCCTTGCTCTCTCAGCCGTTGATTTAACTCAGTTTATGGAAATAATCATTCCATTAAGTACCCTATCTCCTAAGGGGTTTTATGTAAGATACATTGAGGAGCCCTTACTAGCCGAGGAAGTGGCGATGTAATATTTTTCGCTGTTAGAGGGGGAACAGTGATTATCATCCATTGAGCATCATCAGAAAGCGGTGGAGGAAGCGTCAGTATCATAACTTACAGCAACGAGGAAATCTAGGGGGAAGCATATAATTTCTTTGTTTTTAATTTCTTCTGTTAATGCTAATTTATTTTACATTACTGTATCTGTATGAAAATGTATCATGTCCTGCAGGATGCAAGTTTGTTGCGACCCGGTGTTGTGCAATGGCCGGGGAGGTCAGAACGTGGGTAGTTCGGTATTCCCGCTGGATACTGGAGTTCCTTGCCTGGAACCTTAGGAGTTTCAGACTGGTTCTTATTCTTCTCTGGTTCTCGGCCGCCTGTGGGTGCTGGGGGATCAAACCCGGTGTCCTCTGTTGGAGCGGGATCGCACGTCTTAACCGCTAGTGGGTGAACCATCTCTCCAGCCAGGGGGAAGGTCTTTTTAAGACGGTATTTTCTGCTGGGCACTGGGTTGGCAACACTGGCCCTTTTTAATATCCCAGTTACTTAGGAGGCACGAGGCCAGAGATCTCTCGGGAGTTCAGACGCCAGACCTGGTCTAGCAATAGCAAAGCTACTCTCCAGCCCAGCTGGGGCTACCAGGGAGACCCCTGTCTGCAAAAGGCATACACACGCACCGAGCACGCACATCAGGTGAGACGAGCCGCCGTTGGGAGATATATCCACACATCAACAGCATGCACAAGAACAAGGGCTAGGGTTGTGGTTTGTGGCTCGGTGATACAGTATATGCCTAGAATCCTCCAGGAAAGGGCTGGAGGTGTGGCTTGCAGTGGTAGAGCTCTTTCTTAGGATCTACCAGTGATGGGCTTCCAAAGGCCCTGGGTTTCCTCCCTCAGCCACTGCAGTACATAAACAGGCTAATGTCTACATGCACCGTGTTGGGAATTAGTGATTTACGTAGAAGTAAATAGTGGGAACTGTTATGGGTCAGAAACAAGCACACTGACACTATGAAATTGTGAGGACGGTTTATTCACGAGGCCAACCGGAATGAGCGCCCCCCCCCCACAACTGGTAGAGTAGGAGCGACAGTTTGTCTCTTTGAGACCAAGGGTCTCCCTGCCTCCATCTGGTCCTGGGAACTCACATCATGTAGACCCAGCGCTAACAGCCCTTGAATTTACAAAGATCCAACCTGCCTCTGCTTCCCAAGTAGACTTGGATTACAGAGGTGTGCACCACCATGCTAGCAAGGGGCGATGTTTAGCCAGTCTTGGACAAGCCTTCGACAGAGCATAAGTATTTGATAACATATCAAGCATTTTACAAAAAAGCAGAAGTATAGTTAGTTAGCTAATCTCACCACAACTTAAGGCTTTCCTAGCTGGAGAAATCGGCCCATGCACTCACTCCTTGATTCTGCAAGGCCTGGACCATCTGCTAGGGAGCACAGCAAGAGGGTTATGGACTCAAGGTCAGAGACAAAAGTGGACTCTGCCCGAACAAAATGGTAGAAACAAAGATGGATTCATTGATCGTAGCCCAACCTTATGGTAATTGGCTCAGCTCAAAGTCAGGTAGCCTTATAAGCCAGTAATCAACACTTGAATGTCGATGCGACGATGATGATGTGAGTGTGATGTGCGATTGAATGATCGATGATGTAAGACAGGGGGAGTGGCGGAAGGAGGGTCCTCTTCTCCTCCCTCTCTCCAGTCTCCCTGCCACTACTCACCGACTCGTCCGCTTTCTGTCCCTCAAGTTGCCATCTGCACGAGGTCTGAGCTGGAGGACTTCCTGAGTGAAGCAGTCTGCATGAAAGAATTTGACCACCCCAATGTCATGAGGCTCATTGGTGAGGGGGTGAGGGGGACATTCTCACAGGGACCCACCCCCAGACTGAAGATACCCCTCCTTCTGCAATGGAAAAAAAAAATCAAGCCTCCAGCCTCCCTGCCCCCTCCCCTTTCAGGACCAGCTAAGCTCCCCTTCCTCTGCTCCCTCAGCTTGGAATGTGACCTCTGACCTTTCCCAGAAATAGCTGAGGTCCCCCGGGAGGGTTCCAGAAAAAAAAAAAAATCCCTGGGAAATGGTTTCTCTGTAGTTGTAGCCTTACCACCCCCCCCCCCAAACAATGTGGAGACTAGATTTGAGGGGATGGGAAAAGAGGGAGGCTAAGTCTGTCTGGGAATGGGGCTGGGTCCTGTCCCCCCCCCACACTTCTGTGGAGCCAGAGTGACTGATCTGCCTGGGGGGCTCAGGTGTCTGTTTCCAGGGATCTGATCGAGAGGGTTTTCCGGAACCTGTGGTCATCTTACCTTTCATGAAGCATGGAGACCTACACAGTTTCCTCCTCTATTCCCGGCTCGGGGACCAGCCAGTGGTGAGGGGCATTCAATTTTCCAGTCCATAAGTATTCACTGAACACCTACCATACTAGACACTGAGAAGGTAGACCACAGTGGACCGTGAGTGTGGGCTCAAGGATCCTGGACCATAAGGGGGTGGAGGGAGAGGCAATAAATAAGCTAACGGATACATAAACAAGACCATTTAAGGGCTGGGAAGAAGGAGATACAGAAGGAATGGAGAGGGCCCTGGAATTAACTTTGGCGGAGCGAAGGTCTGACTCAGGTGATCTTGAAGGAGAATCTGATTGAGGAGTTGGTGGGAGATCCTGTCAGGAAGCAATCCCAACCAAGGTCACAGCAGGTGGAAGGGGCCCGAAGACCGGGGAGGTGGCCAGTGGCTGGAACAATAGACCACAAAGTCAAAGAGGAGTATATTTCAGAGGAACCAGTAGCCATGGGAAAGGACTGACTTTATTCTCAATGAAGCCACAGAAACCCACTGCAGACAGAGCGAGGCACCCACAGGAAGGGAAGGCGGGCTCGGGAGTGATGCCTTCCAGTGACAACTCTTCTGACTATTCTTCCTCTTCCCTGCCTCGGCCCCCAGTTCCTGCCCACTCAGATGCTGGTGAAGTTCATGGCCGACATTGCCAGTGGTATGGAGTACCTGAGCACCAAGAGATTCATACACCGGGACCTGGCGGCCAGGAACTGCATGTGAGTTTTTGAGTGCCCGCCCCTCCTTCCTCAAGCAGTGTCCTCCCTGTTTCCCAGGATGAAAGGGGAGCTGAACACGTCCAAATCAAGGAGAAAAGGTTTCAAGTTATCAGCAGAACATGGGTAAATAACGAGTGATACATTGCAAGTCAAGCATCTTTCATAAGGCGGCGCGACGTAAAACACCATGAGAAAAAACACTATGGGGAAAGACAAGATTTCCATTATTTTGTTGTTAAGGTGTCATTTTATTATATTTATTTATGTATTTATATTTTATGTGTATGAAGTGTACTGTCCTCATGCAGGTCTGGTGCAGCCCCGTGTCATGCAGTGCCTCGGAGGTCAGATTCTATCCCCTGGAATCTGGCTAGTTAAAGACAGGTCCTATAGACCGAGCCATAGCTGTGTGCTGGCGAGTATCAACCAAGGGTGCTACTGCAGAGCAGTCGGTGCCTCTTAACCACTAGGCCATCTCACTCCGCCCAGCCCGTTTTTTTTATGTGTTGAGTGTACTGTCTGCATGTAGAGGCAATTGGATTCCCTGGAACTGGAATTAAAGACGGTTCTTGAGCCGCCATGTGGATGGGAATTACGAGATACCCCTCAGGTCCTTGGTCTTGCAGAGAAGTAGCACGTATATGTTCGCCCTCAAGATTCGCCAAGCTAGCTAGCTGACCGACATCTCTCCAGCGACCCACCAAAGAAAAGATTCACTTTGGCTCCATAGGTTTCAGAGGTCCCAGGCCATAGTCCACTCACTGATGGGAGGTGCTGTGGTTTGGGTTACCGCGGCGAAGCAGGCATGTGTAGAACATGAAAGCACAAGTGCCACGCGAACTACACTGCTATCACGCATACCGGTAGTATACCTGTGGGAGGAGCCTACGAAAAGACGACAAGTATGATGATGGAAACGACGGATCCGGTGACTGGACTGGGTGCGATAGCCGCTCGCTTCAGTTCCAATCCCGTCCAATGCACATGCCAAGGAGGCAGCGAGCAGGTGGACTCTGTTGAAGGTTTAAGGCCAGTCTGACGTCGTACATAGGGAGTTCCAGGACATGCTGGGGCTACAGGGAGANAAAAAAAAAAACATTTTCACCGAGGCTTGGTTGCACACGCCTTTAATCCCAACACTTGGGAGGTAGAGGCAGGTGGATCTCCTCCTCCTCCTCTCTCTCTCTCTCTCTCTCTCTCTCTCTCATCTTACAGACATATGATATATATATATATGATATATATATATATCATATGTGATATATATATATATATATATATCATATGTCTGTAAAACCTGCATAAGAGTTCTTTGGGTTTGGGATATTAATTTGTGGCAATGTGCTTACCTAGCCTACATCAACCCCTGAGTTCAATCCCCAGGACTGCCAAGAAAACAAACTAAAAAGCAAAAGGCTGAGCATGGTGGCACACATGTTTCATTCCAGCCCCCCAGGATGGTAGAGGCAGAATGAGCAGAGTTCAAGGTGATCTTTGGCCACAAAGCAAGTTCAAAGCAAGCCTGGACTATGTGAGACCCTACCTCAAAAAACAGTTCTTTGCAGTCCTCATTAATGTTTACAATATAAATAAGTCAGTATATTTGAGATTCGTCACCTCACAGTAATAAAAATGAGTAAATGATAGCTATACACAGCAACTACCATGTTACAGCTACCTTTTAGATATACTGCTGAAAGAAACCGGACACCAAAGAGAATATGCTGTGTGATTCCACTTCTGCAACATCCCCAAAGAGAGAAAAACAGCCTTTTAGCTTTGGTGGTGCACACCAGTAATCCCAGCACTCGGGAGACTGAAGCTGGAGTTCAGTTGTTGAGGAATATGAAAATATTCAGTAAACTTGATAATTGGTTTTGGAAGCTGAGTGTGACGATGCATACCTGTAATCCTAGCACTTCCAAATCCGAGGCAGGAGGACTGCCATGAGTAAAAGGCTAAGCTGGGTTGCGTATTGAGACCATTTTTTATTTTTAAATTTTGGGGGTTTTGAGACAGGGTGTCTCTGTAACCCCAGCTGGCCTGGAACTTGCTGTGTACACTAGGCTGGCTTCGATCTCACAGAGATCCACCTGCTTCTGCCTCCTGAGTACTGGGACTAAAGGCTTGAGCCACCATGCCTAGCTGAGACTTTTTTTTCTACTTTTTTTTTTGCCTTTTATTTTTATTTTATATGTGTGCATCTATATTGCATGCACGTATGCAAGTGCACCTATATCATGCAGTACCAAAAGAGAACAGAAGAGGGCATTGGACCCCCCCAAAACTGGAGTTGTCAGCTGCTATGTGGGTGCTAGGATTAGAACCTAGATCCTCTGCAAATCAGCCAGTGCTCTTAACCGCTTGAGCCATCTTTCCAGACGCAAGACCATTTTCTTTTTTTTTTTTTTAATAAATTTTACTTATTTTTTTATGTGTATGAGTGTACTGCCTGCATGTAGGTTTGTGCACCTGTGTCGTGCAATGCCTCGGAGGTCAGAAGAGGGTGTCGGATTCCCCTGGAACTGGAGTTAAAAACAGTTCTCAACTGCCATATGGGTGATGAGGATCGAACCTGGGTCCTCTGCAAGAGCAGTCGGTGCTCTTAACTGCTAGGCCATCTCTCCAGCCCCGACTGTTTTCTTTTTAATGTGTTGACTGTCTATCATGTCTGTTGCATGGCCTAATATTGGTCTTATGTAAAGCTTGTATTTGAGACTTATGTAGCTCAGGCTGTCCTCAAATTTGTAGAAATCCTTTTGCTTCACCTCCTGAGAACTGGGATTACAAGCCTGTGTCACCACACTCAACCTTGTTTATTTTACAATCCCATAACTGTAATATTATGAGACACAGTTTTTGAATTACTGTTGGGTAATTAGATGCATGCATATGGCCTATGATGATGTAGTCAGATAATTAGCCAATCAGCATTTCTATCTCATTAAACATTTGTCACTTCTTTGTGATGGGAAACTTCAACCTCCATTCCAAAAAGAAATGTGTTGGGCTGGAGAGATGGCCTAGCGGTTAAGAGTGCCGACTGGAGCAAGATAGTGACCACAGTGTCACCTGTAGTCCTTCTGTGGGAGAATATTTGGCGGCACCAGGAGCTGGGGACGGCTTGGGGTGCTTGGGAAAGCAGCTAATTTTGAACCACGGTGGAAAGTAGTTCAGCGAGTCAACAGTGTGGGTGTGTCCTTCCTGGCACACGTCACCTGAATGTCAATCTTGCTGCATGGCTCTGTCCACCTCGATGCAGTGAACAGCCTGGGGATCAGCGAAGAGCTGAAGGAGAAGCTACGAGATGTGATGGTGGATCGTCACAAGGTGGCCCTGGGGAAGACCCTGGGAGAAGGTGAGTCTCTCCAGCACACACACCATCTCCCCGATCCCTGAGGTTCCTCTCTCCCCGACCCCTCACCCAACTCCAGGAAATCCAGTCTCCGTGGGTCCTCCTGAGGCCAGTGTGTTCCTTCTTCCGCACAGGAGAGTTTGGCGCTGTGATGGAGGGCCAACTCAACCAGGACGATTCCGTCCTGAAGGTGGCTGTGAAGACAATGAAAAGTGAGTCTGTGTATCTGTGCACGCAGATGTGGGCGCCGATCCCTAGCCCAGGGCTCTTCTGTTTGACCCAGAGAAGCAGCGGAAACATAAAAGCTGCAGGCAAAATAGCCATAACCTAGATAGAATCTCAGTGTTTCCAGCCAGAAAATGGGGCCCATGCCAGATAGTTCACTAGAAGGGATTGCATAGTGGGACACTCCTATCACATGGAAGGGTGGATTTGAAATGATAGCTAGGACAGATTAGCTGCAGCAGGAAGTCATTTCTACCTGTAGGTCTGAAAGGCCAAGGGAGGAAATTGTGTTCCCAGAGCTCATGGCCAGTCACACAGAATTCAGGGCTGCCCAGGGGAAGCTAGAAACACGAAGAGCAGACAGTGTCATCAAGGCTATTCTCGAAGCAAAAAAAAAAGAGTGGGATATCCTAGCCTCTCTTCCTCTTTTGGCCTGCCTACCAGCCTCCCATCAGTTTGGAAGTTTAGCAAACTCCAATAGGAAACCAGTCAAGAGAGGAACCTGGGAAATGTAGCTTTCAGGGGCTAGCCTCTTGTTACCTATTACTGAGCCAGGCCAGGTCAGAATGAGGCACAGTTAGTTGATTGGCCATTTACCAGCAGGAAGTCTCAGGCTTGTGACTCTCCTTCTCCAAGCCTTTTTAACTCATTTGGAAAAATCATTCATAAGTCCCTATCTCCTAAGGGGTATTATGAGACAAGCCACTTACTGCCAGGAGTGGCATGTAATATTTTCTGTTAAGGGGGAACATGATTACACCATTACATCATCAGAAAGGGTAGGAGCCAGTTCATAGTTACAGCACAGGAAATCTAGGGGGAAGTCTTTTTTTTTAATTTTTTAATTAATTTTATTTATTTCTGTATCTGTATGAATGTACTGTCTGCATGCAAGTTTGTGCACCCGTGTCGTGCAATGCCGGGGAGGTCAGAAGAGGGTGTCGGATTCCCCTGGAACTGGAGTTCTCCTGGAACTGGAGTTTCAGACGGTTCTCGGCCGCCATGTGGGTGCTGGGGATCAAACCCGGGTCCTCTGTAAGAGCGGTCGGCACTCTTAACCGCTAGGCCATCTCTCCAGCCGGGGGGAAGTCTTTTTAAAACGTATTTTATGCTGGGCATGGTGGCACATGCCTTTAATCCCAGTACTTAGGAGGCAGAGGCCAGAGGATCTCTGGGAGTTCAAGGCCAGCCTGGTCTACATAGCAAGTTCCAGCCCAGCTGGGGCTACCAGGGAGACCCTGTCTCAAAAAGGCATACACACACACACACACACACACACACACACACACACACACACAAGAACAAGGGCTAGGGTTGTGGTTTGTGGCTCGGTGATACAGTATATGCCTAGAATCCTCCAGGAAAGGGCTGGAGGTGTGGCTCAGTGGTAGAGCTCTTTCTTAGGATCTACCAGTGATGGGCTTCCAAGGCCCTGGGTTCCACCCTCAGCACTGCATACATAAACAGGCTAATATTACATGCACCTGTTGAGGATTGAGTGATTTACTAGAAGTAAAATAGTGAGTACTGTTATGGGTCAGAAACAAGCACACTGACACTATGAAATTGTGAGGAAGGTTTATTACGGCCAACCGGAATGCGCCCCCCCCCCACAACTGTAGAGTAGGAGCGACAGTTTGTCTCTTTGAGACAGGGTCTCCCTGCAGCTCCATCTGTCCTGGAACTCACTATGTAGACCAGGCTAGCCTTGAACTCACAGAGATCCACCTGCCTCTGCTTCCCAAGTGCTGGGATTACAGGTGTGCACCACCATGCTACAAGGGCGATGTTTAGCCAGTCTTGGACAAGCCTTCGACAGAGCATAAGTATTTGATTAACATATCAAGCATTTTACCAGGAGCAGAAGTATCGGGTTAGTTAGCTAATCTCACCACACCTTAAGGCTTCCTGCTGGAGAATAGGCCCCATGCACTCACTCCTGAATTCTGCAGCCTGGGACCACTGCTAGGAGCACAGCAGAGGGTTAGGTCAAGGTCAGAGACAAAGTGGATCTGCGAACGAAATGGAGAAACAAAATGGATTTTATCTAGCCCACCTTATGGTATGGCCCACCTCAAGTACAGTGCCTTATAACACAGTAATAACACTTGATGTCGATGTCGATGATGATGATGTGATGTGATGTCGATGATGATGATGATGTAGACAGGGGGAGGCGGAAGGAAGGGGTCCTCCTTCTCCTCCCTCTCTCCCTCCCCTGCCACTCACCTCCCTTTCTGTCCCTCAAGTTGCCATCTGCACGAGGTCTGAGCTGGAGGACTTCCTGAGTGAAGCAGTCTGCATGAAAGAATTTGACCACCCCAATGTCATGAGGCTCATTGGTGAGGGGGTGAGGGGGACATTCTCACAGGGACCCACCCCCAGACTGAAGATACCCCTCCTTCTGCAATGGAAAAAAAAAAATCAAGCCTCCAGCCTCCCTGCCCCCTCCCCTTTCAGGACCAGCTAAGCTCCCCTTCCTCTGCTCCCTCAGCTTGGAATGTGACCTCTGACCTTTCCCAGAAATAGCTGAGGTCCCCCGGGAGGGTTCCAGAAAAAAAAAAAATCCCTGGGAAATGGTTTCTCTGTAGTTGTAGCCTTACCACCACCCCCCCCAAACAATGTGGAGACTAGATTTGAGGGGATGGGAAAAGAGGGAGGCTAAGTCTGTCTGGGAATGGGGCTGGGTCCTGTCCCCCCCCCCACACTTCTGTGGAGCCAAAGTGACTGATCTGCCTGGGGGGCTCAGGTGTCTGTTTCCAGGGATCTGATCGAGAGGGTTTTCCGGAACCTGTGGTCATCTTACCTTTCATGAAGCATGGAGACCTACACAGTTTCCTCCTCTATTCCCGGCTCGGGGACCAGCCAGTGGTGAGGGGCATTCAATTTTCCAGTCCATAAGTATTCACTGAACACCTACCATACTAGACACTGAGAAGGTAGACCACAGTGGACCGTGAGTGTGGGCTCAAGGATCCTGGACCGTAAGGGGGTGGAGGGAGAGGCAATAAATAAGCTAACGGATACATAAACAAGACCATTTAAGGGCTGGGAAGAAGGAGATACAGAAGGAATGGAGAGGGCCCTGGAATTAACTTTGGCGGAGCGAAGGTCTGACTCAGGTGATCTTGAAGGAGAATCTGATTGAGGAGTTGGTGGGAGATCCTGTCAGGAAGCAATCCCAACCAAGGTCACAGCAGGTGGAAGGGGCCCGAAGACCGGGGAGGTGGCCAGTGGCTGGAACAATAGACCACAAAGTCAAAGAGGAGTATATTTCAGAGGAACCAGTAGCCATGGGAAAGGACTGACTTTATTCTCAATGAAGCCACAGAAACCCACTGCAGACAGAGCGAGGCACCCACAGGAAGGGAAGGCGGGCTCGGGAGTGATGCCTTCCAGTGACAACTCTTCTGACTATTCTTCCTCTTCCCTGCCTCGGCCCCCAGTTCCTGCCCACTCAGATGCTGGTGAAGTTCATGGCCGACATTGCCAGTGGTATGGAGTACCTGAGCACCAAGAGATTCATACACCGGGACCTGGCGGCCAGGAACTGCATGTGAGTTTTTGAGTGCCCGCCCCTCCTTCCTCAAGCAGTGTCCTCCCTGTTTCCCAGGATGAAAGGGGAGCTGAACCCATCAAGGAAGGTTTGAAAGTCCAGACAGGGTTAAAAAGGTATGCAAGTCAACTCTTCATGGCGGCGACAAAACACCTGAGAAAAACAACTGGAGGAAGAAAGATTCATTTTTGTTTTAATTATTTATTTATTTATTTATTATTTTATGTGTATGAGTGTACTGTCTGCATGTAGAGGCATTGGATTCCCCTGGAACTGGAATTAAAGACGGTTCTTAGCTGCCATGTGGGTACTGGGAATCGAACCCAGGTCCTCTGCAAGAGTAGTCAGTGCTCTCAACTGCTGAGCCATCTCTCCAGCCCCAAAGAAAGATTCATTTTGGCTCCTGGTTTCAGAGGTCCCAGGCCATGGTCCCTCACTGTGGGGCTGTGGTTTGGTTAGGCACAGCATCATGGTAGATGAAGCACAGTGCAGACCAGCTGCTCACCCTGTGGGGGCTAGAAAAACAGAGAGAGGACAGTGTGGTGGTGCACGCCTTTAATCTCAGCACTCAGGAGGCAGAGGCAGGTGGACCTCTGTGAGTTTAAGGCCAGTCTGGTCTACATAGGGAGTTCCAGGACAGCTGGGGCTACAGGGAGATCCTGTCTCAACAGAGAGAGAGAGAGAGAGAGAGAGAGAGAGAGAGAGAGAGAATATACGAAGGTACACTGCCAGTGATGTACTTCTTCCAATTAGATTCCACCTCCTAGTAATCCATTTAGCTATGAACTCATCCATGGACACTGGATTTGATCCAGTCACCTCTCAATAGTGTCTCCAGCTGAGGGGTTACACCTCACATCCAAACAGTAAGAAAAGATTAGCAAGGGGCTGGAGAGATGGCTCAGTGGTTCAGAGGGTTCAATGGCAGCTAACAACCATCCATAACCCCAGTTCCAGGGGATCTGACACCCTCTTCTGGCATCCTCAGGCTTTTCATGACATAGGTGCACTTATACACATGCAGACAAAACAGTCATAAACATAAAATAAAAATTGTTTATTAATCAAAATTTTTTGATTTATTAATCAAAATTTTTTATTTATTAATCAAAAAAGTTTTTTTAATGTGTATGAGTGTACTGTCTGCATGTAGGTTTGTGCACCCATATCATGCAATGCCGAGGAGATCAGAAGAGGGTGTCGGATTCCCCTGAAACTGGAGTTAAAGACGGTTCTTAGCCGCCATGTGGGTGCTGGGAATCGAACCCGGGTCCTCTGCAAGAGCAGTCGGTGCTCTTAACTGCTGAGCTAGCTCTCCAGCCCCTAATCAAAAAAATTTTTTAAAGAAAAGATTAAAGGAGTCTTAGAAGACTTTCTGGAGAGGTCCTAAACTGAGGTCTTAAGGAAGATTAAGATGTAGAGAGAGGGGCTGGAGAGATGGCTCAGCGGTTAAGAGCACTGACTGCTCTTGCAGAGAACAGGGGTTCGATTCCCAGCACCCACATGGTGGATAAATGCCGGGCACACGCCTTTAATCCTAGCACTTGGGAGGCAGAGGCAGGTGGATCTCTGTGAGTTCAAGGCCAGCCTGGTCTACAGAGTAAGTTCCAGGACAGCTGGGGCTACAGGGAGACCCTGTCTCAAAAAGACCAAAAAAGCCGGGCGTGGTGGTGCACGTCTTTAATCCTAGCATTTGGGAGGCAGAGGCAGGGGGATCTTTGTGAGTTCAACTATAGAGTGAGTTCCAGGACAGCTGGGGCTACAGGGAGACCTTGTCTCGAAAAGACCAAAAAAAAGAACAGTTTTAGGCCCAGCGTGGTGGCACACACCTTTAATCCCAGCACTTGGGAAGCAGAGGCAGGTGGATCTCTGTGAGTTCAAGGCTAGCCTGGTCTACATAGTGAGCTCCAGGCCAGCTGGGACTAAAGGGAGACCCTGTCTCAAATAAAAAAAAAAAAAGTAGAGAGAGAAGAGATGGAAGGGGCAGGAGGCAGCTCAGCAGCTCCGTGCACAGCATGGGGTAAACAAAGGGACCCAGGTGCCAGACACCTGGGTGAACTGCACCTGTACTTGGCAGGACCACATTCTAGAGAAATGGGTGGAACTGGGGTTAAAGGGAGGTGGAGTGGATGGTATGCCTTCACACGATTAGAATATTAACCATGGCAGAATCCTAAACCTGCATTACCAGGCCCCCGCCTGGCTTCTATAGATAACTCCCAGCTCCTAAGCAGGAGCTAATCAAGGTTCCCAATTGCATTTGGTGGTGACATCCTTTTTGTTGTTTTTACTATAAAGTAGACCTGACAGCACCTTTTCATATTTCATGGCAGATTCTCTTGTTTGAGCCAAGGCCAGTTGCGAGATAGGATGTGCTGTATTTAAGACGTGTCTGTTTGCTGGGTGGTGTCCCATGTCATAGAGGTTATGTTTTATTTAGGTGATGGATGTTTGTTCAGTTATGATTTGTGCCCATGTGGGGGTTTTGCTTGATTTCTATATTTTGAGACAGGGTCTTACTATATAACCCAGGCTGACTGTGAACACACAATCTTCCTACCTCGGCCTCTTGACTGGGATTACAGGTGCATTCCGAGCCATGTGCACATTTCTGAAATATCAAGGAAACCTAAAACAACAAGAACAACAGGGAATTAAACCTAGGGAGCCTAGGAAGGCTCTCTAGAATGTGACAAAAAGCCAAAGCTTAAGTCAGGCGTGGTGGTGCACACCTTTAATCCCAGGGCTCTGGAGGCAGAGGCAGGCAGACCTCTGTGAGTTCAAGGCCAAATGGGGATACAAGGAGACCCTGTCTCAAAAAGACCAAAAATAAATAAATAAATAAATAAATAAATAAATAAATAAATAGCCAAAGCTTGAGGCTGGAGAAATGGCTCAGCAGTTAAGGGCACTGGCTACTCTTGCAGATAACCCTAGTTTGGTTCCCAGCACCCATATGGCAGCTAACAAACAGATCCAACACCCTCTTCTGGGCTTTGTGGGTATTGGGCACATGGGTACACTTACATACATGCAGGCAATACACTCATACACATACCATAAAATAAAAATAATAAATGAAAATATTTGTTAAAAGCCAAAGCTGAACAGGCTTTTAGAAGCCCTTTGTCATATTCATTTTAGAAGAAACAAGAAGCGCCAGGCGTGGTGGCGCACGCCTTTAATCCTAGCACTTGGGAGGCAGAGGCAGGCGGATCTTTGTGAGTTCAAGGCTGACCTGGTCTACAGAGTGAGTTCCAGGACAGCTGGGGCTTCAGGGAGACCCTGTCTCGAAAAGACAAAAAAAAAAAGAAAAAGAGATAAAAGAAGCAAAGCACATCCCTTAGGGACTTGAGAAGGGTGCTAGAGTCAGATCCCCACCCTCCGGCCGAGGTCAGCAGGAGACATAGTCATAGCTGAGACCCCACAGGCTTCCTGATGAAGATGACCCATGCCTGACCCTGTTGCATTCCCTGATCTGGGCAGGCTGAATGAGAACATGTCTGTGTGTGTGGCGGACTTCGGGCTCTCCAAGAAGATCTACAACGGGGACTACTACCGCCAAGGACGCATTGCCAAGATGCCAGTCAAGTGGATTGCCATCGAGAGCCTGGCAGATCGAGTGTATACCAGCAAGAGTGATGTGGTACGTGTGCCCCACTCAGAAGTGGGGAGTCATGCAGTGTGGGGCAAGATGTGAGAAGCCGCAGGGCTCACGGGGACCTGTGGTTCCATGCACAGGAGCCTCTCTACAGTGCCTTGGCATGTCTGGCCAATGAGGGGCCTCTGTAAACAGTACGAGTACATACCAAGTATATACAGGACCCTGTGTGCATGGCGGCAGTGTGGACAGCTTTGGTTAGGAAGCAGAAGTGACGATGTGTGCATGTGCGTACACATGTGTACAGCCTGGGTATGAAGGCTGACTCTTGACATCATGCAAAGTGTGCATGGGTGTACATATCTGCATCTACCCAAGTCAGCCATGTATGTGTGCCAGAATCTTTCCATGCATACCAGTGATGCACTCGTATGCACGGTTGTGAACAAATGCCCATGTAAGTGTGAGTGGATACCTGGACATGTATGCTGGGGGATGTGTCCATGTAGGAGAGACCCTCTTATTCTGTCTCCTCTACTTCTCAGTGGTCCTTTGGTGTGACAATGTGGGAGATTGCCACTCGGGGCCAAACTCCCTATCCAGGAGTGGAGAACAGTGAAATTTATGACTACCTGCGGCAGGGGAATCGCCTGAAGCAGCCTGTGGACTGTCTGGATGGCCTGTAAGGACCCTTCTATCCCCATAACGCCACCTCAGGATTCACTCCAAACCTGTGATTACCCACACGGAACCCTGACATCTCTAGAACTCTGTGAAAGTGAATAGACTTCCTCAGAATGTTGAGAAACTCACTTCCCCCTCACCAGGGCTCTGAGCAGGACCATTCCTAGTGGGTTTGAGTCTGCTAAGGTACTTTTCCCACTGTGTCTGCTGTATGGAATGCAGGCTGGATCAACTCCTTCCCTCTTCAGCCTGCTATTCTTTTACAAAATGTTTTTTTTTTATTTTATTATTTTTTGTATGAATGTACTGTCTGCATGTAGGTTTGCGCACCTGTGTTGTGCAATGCCGCGGAGGTCAGAAGAGGGTGTCGGATTCCCCTGGAATTGGAGTTAAAGACGGTTCTCAGCCACCATGCGGGTGCTGGGGACTGAACCTGGGTCCTCTGCAAGAGTAGTTGGCGCTCTTAACCGCTAGGCCATCTCTCCGGCCCCTTACAAAATGTTTTATTTAGTGTATTTATGTGTTTGAGTGTATTACTTGCATGCAATTCGCAAGGAGATCAAAAGAGGATGTCAGATCCCCAGGAACTGGAGTGAGGGATGGTTGTTAGCTGCTGTGTGGGTGCTAGGAACTGAACCTGGGTTCTCTGCATGAGCAGCCAGAGCTCTTAACTGCTGAGCCATATCTCCAGCCCTCAGCCTGGTATTCTTAAGCAGTGAACCTTGCTGGGCAGCCCTGGTCCTGGAATACCCCCAACTCCTGGCATCTTTACCGCTTGTCCAGGAGATTTTTTTTTTTCCTCGATCTTTTTGAGGCAGGGTCTCCCTGTAGCTCCAGCTGTCCTGGAACTCACTATGTAGACCAAGCTGGCCTTGAACTCACAGAGATTCACCTGCCTCTGCCTGCCTCCCGAGTGCTGGGATTAAAGGTGTGTACCACCACCCCGGCCATAGGAGATTTCTAACTCATCCAGACACCCATGGTTCTCATGGGTCTCAACACTCTGGGCCCTCTTGCAAAACTGTCCACTCTGTTTTACTGACCTTCTCTAGACTCTCGTGTCTCTGAACTGCTTGCAAGATCCTTTGGGACATGCTTATCGACCTTTGCAGTATCAAAGCATCATGCAGAGACAGGTGTGATGTTGGCCAGTACTTTGAGGTTAAAAAGAGGATGTTGTGGGCGGGGCATTGTGGCACACACCTTTAATGCTAGTACTTGGGAGGCAGAGGCAGGTGAATCTCTGTGAGCTCCAGGCCAGCTGGGGCTACAGGGAGACCCTGTCTCAAAAAAGACAAAAACAAGAATAAAAAGACTGGAGCTGAAAGATAATTTTCCAGATGTCATGTTCACTGAGGCTTCTTGCCATGTGACTCACTTCAGCCTCCTCACAACATGGCGATCCAAGGGAACTCTGCAATTCCTTTCATGACCTAGTCTTCACATGGCGGCCGAGAACCGTCTGAAACTCCAATTCCAGGAGAACTCCAGTTCCAGGGGAGTCCGACACCCTCTTCTGACCTCCGCGGCATTGCACGACACAGGTGCACAGACTTGCATTCAGACAGTACATTCATACACATACAGAAATAAATAAAATAAAAAAAAAAAAAGAAGTCACATGCACTTCATCCTTCCTGGAAGCCAGAAGCAAATTAAGCCTTGCCCACACTTGAGAGGAGAGGCCTTAGTTACTAGCTTTTGAAGGACAGTGTCAAATAATTTATGGACATATGTAAATCAGTCTAGAAGACTTTTAATCCATCTCAGACTCCCATAGTGGCTTCCTAACCCCTGTGTGCTTGATAAATGGCAGAGCCATGCCTTAATAAGAAAGTCTGTTGGGGGCGGGGGAGGGGGAACCTTTATTGTAGCAAACCTTTGCTAAAAACTACCCAAGCCCCAGAGTTTTCCCAAGATTCTTCCCAGTTTCTAAGTCTCTTGACCCTCCTGAGAAACTTAAGGATTCTCAATTTCCTAGATGCTCCCAAGTTGCTAATGTTCCTTTCGGTCCCCAGTCTCCCCAATCCTAGAATGCTCCCCTTCTGAGGCCCTGCTCAGTCTGCAACTCTTCACTTTGCCTTCCTAGGTATGCCCTCATGTCCCAGTGCTGGGAGTTGAACCCTCGAGACAGGCCAAGTTTTGCAGAGCTTCGGGAGGACCTGGAGAACACGTTAAAAGCCCTGCCCCCTGCTCAGGAGCCTGATGAAATCCTCTATGTCAACATGGACGAGGGTGGTGGTCACCTTGAAGCCCGTGGTGCTGCTGGAGGAGCTGACCCCCCACCCCAGCCTGACCCAAAGGATTCTTGTAGCTGTCTCACTGCAGCTGAAATCCATTCTGCTGGACGTTATGTCCTCTGTCCTTCCACAGCCCCTGGACCCACTGCGTCTGCTGACAGGGGCTCCCCAGCACCCCCAGGGCAGGAGGATGGAGCCTGAGTCTACTTTCCACCTGGGATGCCCTCTCAGGACCTAAGCTAGGCACTGCCACTTGGGGAGCTTGATCCCCCATTTTCCATTCCAGGCCTAATCTTCCTACCCTCCCTACTTCATCCCAGAATGATGTCCCTTGTTTTCTGTGCCTTAACATCCTATCCAGAAAAGGAAGGGTTGCATTGTGATTTTTAAGGGTCTTCCCTAGCATCCCAACATTCTAGATTCCAAGGTTTGAGTCTAGAGTCTAAGGTTTTGGTTTCAAAGATGCTATCCGTCTTTGAGTGTAAGGACTAAAGATTCCAAAGTTCCTAAGTTTGAAGTGCTGTGGTTCTACACGCGGAAGGTCCAAGGCCCATTGTTCTAAGTTGCCGAGATTCCCACGCTCTAGATTTTCCGGTTCTGAAATTCCTGGTAATGGCCCCATGGTTTCTGGTTGCACAGCTCTGAGTTTCTGGGACTAGATTCTAAGGCTCTGTGGTTCTAGGTTTTATTTCTCTAGGACTGAGCCTTTTCAGTGGAAGATTCTAGATTTTAAAATTCTAAAGATCCTATAATCCTAAGCGTGAAATTCTAAAGCCTACTATTCTAAAATTCCACGGTCTCAAGCTCTTTATATGATAAGAATCCAGATTATAAGGTTCAATTTTTGTTTTCTCATCTTCTAAGAGTCCAGTTAGGGTTAGTTTCTGAGACTTTATGATCACAGATTCTTTTGTATAAAATCCTGGATCTCAAGGATAGAAGATTCTAAAATCTGTAATTCAAAGGTTCTAAGGGTTTGGAGATAGAGTTTCTAAGGTCTAATGTTCTAAGGTATGATCATCTAAAATAGTCCAAGATTTTAGATGCTCCAAGACTCCAAATCATATGCTCCAAGATTCTAGATTATTAAACTCTAAGATTTTAATATTGGACCTGTTCACATCTCAGGCACTGTACAGTTCTATGGGTCCAAGATTCTGGATCCTAAGCATCTAAGTTATAAGACGTTCACAGATAGTTGTGACTAACCAGACACCAAAGTTCTAATCATTTCTAATGTTGGACACCTCTAGCTCTATGCAGCATTCTGCCTTTCTAGCATGATAATTTAAAGGTCCAAGAATGCACATTCCTAAAAATCTTAAGGTTCTAAGCACTTTAAGAATAAAATGCTGCCTGGCTTGGTGGTGCACGCATTTAATCCCAGCACTCAGGAGGCAAAGGAAGGTGGATCTCTGTGAGTTCAAGACCAGCCTGGTCTACATGTTGAGTTCCAGGCCAGCTGGGACTACAGGGTAACCCTGTCTCAAAAAAGGACAAAAAAAAAAAA
>VZQC01009816.1:143987-233706 GCA_009823505.1 Rhizomys pruinosus
AAAAAAAAAAAAAAAAAAAAAAAAAAAAAAAGGAATCAAATACTCTAAGTGTTTAAGATTCTAAAGATCTACAGGTCTAGACTATTAGGTCTGGTCCAAGGTTTGAGCCTTGTAGCATTCTTCCACATGCCCTTCCCCTTCTTAGCCACTTAGGCTTCCCCCTCCCCTTACGTGGGGTGCACCCTACCTAAAGCCTGTGCAATGCATTGGGGGGGTTCCTCTTTCCCCCAGGGGATGGACCATCTCCTTTTGGGCCATGCCCTTGAGCCAGTCCCTCCTTCCCATCTACAGAGTGTGGACTCTGGTGCCTCCAGACAGGCTCAGGTCACATAAAACTTTTGTCACTCTTCTGTCTCCTGTTTGCATTGAGCTATGATATGGTCCCTCATCCTGGCAACTCTTTCTCACTGTGATAAGAAGGGCTGTTGGGTATGGAAGTAGATGCCTGTCATCTCAATAGTGAGGCTGGGCCAGAGAATGAAAGTTCCAGACTAGCCTAAAAAAAGAAGGGATTTGATAAGTCTGGGAATTTTTCTGTCATTAGGGTGGGTAGACATGAACATACACATAGACAAAAACACACAACTGAAGAAAGGCAAGCTCTCAGGAAGGACTGAGGAATAGGCAGAGAGAGGAAGAGAGAAATTCTCACAGGGGTCAGACAGATACACTCTAAAGTAACAGACATGTCAGACATATGAATTACTGGACATACTAAGGCACATCTGACCAAAGATACAAAGAAATTTAAGCACAGTAACAAAAACATGGAAAACTATGCTGGCACATATAGGCTAAGTACTCACCAGTAAAAGGGAGGACCTTTACTAATAGAGACAGAACGACACACTCAGCCAGGTGTGGTGGGGCATGCCAGTAATTCCCCAACGCTAGAGAAGTAGAAGCAGGAGGATCAGGAGCGCTAGCTCATCGTTGACAGACTTCCAGCCCAGCCTAGGCTACCAGAGAGGAAACAAAGAAGATAAACATGTTCAGACACGGTGTACTAGTAGAACTGATCCACACACAGCCAAACGTTGTTCAGACTGACAGGGAAACACAGGCCCAGAACACCTCAATCCACAGATGCAGAAAAGCACTCTGGCGAAGGGGAGCCCACTGGGTCCACACTTGTTCCTGGGTGTGGCAGATTGCAGATGGAAGAACCCTAGGCAGCGCCCGGATGCCCCCCGGTGGCGGCTGCTGAGAACCGGGAACAGTTCAATCCGGGCCACAAAGTTTTTTTGGAACAAATCCTTGTGAAGGGCTGGGTGGAGAGAGGAAGTCGGAGGTGGGCGAGGGGCGGGGTGTCTGGACTGGAACCTTCGGGCCCACGTGAGTGTCTGTCCCGCTGCTGAGTGGGTGCTGTGTGTCTAGGATGCCGTGGTGTAAGGTTGGAGCGTGAACTGTCTAGGCGTAGCTTTATCGTGGGATGCTGAATGCTAGTGCGGGGCGTTACTGGCCACACCTACACTGCCTGTTGATGTTTTATCCGGATTTGATGCATCTGACCTGGCTCACGTCTATTCGTGGGTCGTGTGATGTTTGCCTTTGTCTCAGTACAGAGTATTTGTGGCTTTTGTTGGGCCTAAGGTATAAGCCTGGTTGGAAGTGGGCATGTGCATTGTGCGTCTCGATGGTCTATTTCCCTTAACTTTTGTCTTCTAAGCCTGGGGGCGACAGGTGGTGTGGCGTTAAGACATTTTTACGTCCGCACTTCTTTGCACATTAGGCGTAATTACAGATCCGTATGTTTGCAGTTGTCAGTATAGACGGAGTCAAGTTTAGATGATTTGAGATGAAGACCCGCGACCCCGTCCATGTAAGGCAGCAACCACAGAGAAAGCCAGCCGCGAGGTTCAGATCGTGTGAAGAACCGTCCTGGGGAAATGCACTATCAAAGCAAAACGGGGGGGGGGTGGGGGGGTGTGCCATTTCTATGCAACTTTTTTCCTGCTGTTATTCTAACCCGTTTTCAACCCTTCAGCCCTCTCGGAAGCCAGAACTTTGTTTTCCACAAGTGCGACTGGGTTTCTGGCCGATTATAAATCTTTAATCTCTATTCCGTACACCTCCCTGGCACAACGAACTCAGTGAGGCAATGCTCTTCCGAACAGCCAATCGAATTAGCTGTTCCTAAAGCTACCGCTCTATCCCGGTTTGAGTGATATGTAACAGCGACTTCGATTGGCCGGCGGGTTGTTTTGAAACCGCCCTAACGGCAAGGGGTGGGTCTTCCAGGAAGGAGTCTCTTTCCGGTTTCTTAAAGGCAACAGGAAAGACGGAGTTTGCCGGCCACTCCCCGCCCTATTTGATTGGTTGTAGTGATTTTACCAGCTTGGACTCGTCCAGGGACGGGAGATCTAGATAAGTCTGAATGTGCCTTACGGAGAGAGGCTGAAAGAAGGACGGCCCAGGGAGGACTATCGGGGGCGGACATTCTGAGGACTCCCTGCTAATTGCTCCAAAGCCTTATTCGCTTTGTTGCCTCTGAGTGTACGGCGGCTGGCGCGCGGATGCCATCCAATCAGTGCGCGCTCCGCCTCTTGCCTTTTCCCGCCCTCCGCTTAGGCCGCGGCTTCGACGTAGGCTAACGCTTCCTCCTCCGCAGCTCCTGAGCCCTCTTACTGCCGTCCCTTTGAAAGCCCAACTGTGATTGGTTGAGCCTACGGGCCCGCGCCCGTTGCCCCGCGCCCTGACCAATCGCCACGCATGTTGCATTGTATAGAGTACGGGCAAGGGGGAGGAGGCGGCGGCGGCCATTTTGAGCCGCCGCCGCCATTGGGTTGCCCCCCCCTTTCCCCCTTTGCCTCCTGACAGGCAAGGTTTAGGGGGGACAGAGCCCTGGGAGGCCGGGCCGGGCTCGGGGGCCGCCCCGGGGGCCCGGGCCATGGATGTGCGCCGTCTGAAGGTGAACGAACTTCGCGAGGAGCTGCAGCGCCGCGGCCTGGACACTCGCGGCCTCAAGGCCGAGCTTGCTGAGCGGCTGCTAGCGGCGCTGGAGGCCGAGGAGCCCGAAGACGAACGGGAGCTCGAGGCCGACGACGAGCCGGGGCTACCCGGACACAACCACGAGGAGGTCGAGACCGAGGGGGGCTCCGAGCTGGAGGGGACCGCGCAGCCACCGCCGCCCGGGCTTCAGCCGCACCCGGAGCCCGGCGGCTACTCGGGGCCGGACGGACATTGTGAGAGTGCGCGGGGCGGGGACCGGGGAGTCCGGAGCCCGGGCTGTGGGACGCGGGAGCCCGGCGCCAGAGGTCGGGGAGACGGCCTGAGGATCGCCGGAATCCCGGGACCCGCCGCTAATGGACCTGCCGACCCGGCCTCGGGGCAGCCGGAGGGCGGACCCTGGCCTGCGGTGCAGGGAGAACCCTGCTGGTGGGAGCGGTGGGCTGGAGAGAGGACCCGGGTGCGAGCGAAGGGGTGGGGAGGACTCCAGACCCTGGGGTTCGGAAACCGGAAACTGTTTTTTAAGAGCCAGAGAAAGTCGGAAGAACTAGGCGCCTTTGGGGACGGGTGTTAGGGGAGGGTCTTGGAAAACGATGACTCCAGCGAGGTTTGGAGCTGGCTGAGCTTGGTGGCCTGTCAGCCCACCGTCTGGGCTGGGTCTCGGGAGCTGGATCTCCAGGTAGGGGGAAGAACAGCAAGGGTGCGAGGCCGGGAGAGTTTGGACGATAGAGGATCTCCGAGTTTGCAGCTGGATGGGATACTGGGAAATGTGCTTATTGTTTCGGATAGATTGATGATATGGAGCCGCCGATGTCCGAGGCTCAGGAGAGTCTGATGGGCTTGGCGCTCCGTTGTTTGGCTGATGAGTTCTTAGGGGATGTGGAAGACCAGCATATGACTGATGGACTGTGCGCCCCCCCCCCAAGTTCTCTTCCAGGGCCAGCCTTGAGGGCAGATACCTTGGACATTTAGTGCTGGGAGAAGGGGTGAGGGGCATCTAGTTGGCTTCTAGAGGAGGCACGGAAACTTTGGTGGGAGGATGGTGGTACGGGAGGACAGGATGTTTGGCTGGACAAAGGGTCTAAGGGTCTAGAATTGGGAAGGTTCAGAGGACAGACACACACACACACACCTTCAGTGGCTCCTGCTGGATGGCCTTGCATGGAACATTTGGAAAGCAGAGGTGGGGGGTTGCAAAAACGTAAATAGGTAGCAAGTAGGTGAATTGTGTTGTGGGAAAAAGAGCCTTGTGTCCGGCAAGAAGTGGAGCTGGTCTAGCAAATGTGGGGGAGGGGAACTTAAAGGAAAAGAGAAAGGAAACCTGTTGATTTGGCTGGAGGCCTTAGGATGGAGCTGAGGGAGTATTCCTTTCCTAGAGAGGGCTCCTGGCTCCCCAGAAACAGTAATTTGTGCATCCAGGGAGGTGGGGTGCTCAGGCAGTTAGGAAAACAGTCTAATCAGCCAGGAGGAGGTAGGGTGGCTCTGCAGTCCCTGGAATAGAGGAAATCCAGAAAATAAGGTACGGGGTGTTCTAGCAAGATTGAGGAGAAAGTAGAAAGGACTCCGTGGTCCAGGTGTTGCTCTGAAAAGAAGGCATTGTGGGACTTGGGGCTAAGGAGAGAAAGTGAGTCCTCAAAAGAGACTTGGGATTGGTGCTGGGAACTCGCTTGCTGGTTAGAGGTAGAATCCTGTGGAGGGAACATGCTGAGTGTAGATTTGGGGTAGAGAGGCCGAGGGATTGATTACTCAGGACCCCTGTACCGGGAAGTCTTCCTCGAGTAGCTACCTGTGAAGAGGAATGGCTGAGGGACCCTGGCCAGTGAGTGTGTCTAGAGCTGAGGGACCCTGGCCAGTGAGTGTGTCTAGAGCTGAGGGACCCTGGCCAGTGAGTGTGTCTAGAGCTGAGGGACCCTGGCCAGTGAGTGTGTCTAGAGCTGAGGGACCCTGGCCAGTGAGTGTGTCTAGAGCTGAGGGACCCTGGCAGAAGACAGCTAGGAAGGGGCAGCAGCAGCCTGATGACCTGCCCTGCCTACCAGAAGGGTCCAGGAAAGTGAGTTGGGTGCTTAAGGGCACAGACTGTGGACTCGGGCAGAGTTTGTTTCAAGTGTGGTTTTGAGCTAAGCAGATCACTTCCCCTCTGTGAGCCTAGTTTCCTTGTGTATAAAATGGGGATAGTAAGAAAGTCCTCCCAGGATGGCTAGCCATGAGATCATGTGTCTGAGGGTCTTCACACCAGGCCTGCCTGTTGTTAGGGGGATGGTGTGGATCGTGGAGGAGAACAGCAGCAGCTTCTCTGGGCCAGCCTACCACTGAGTATAGGTGGGATGCTGTGAGAGACACAGGCCTTGTGGGGAGAACACTACTTAGAGCCTGAAAAGCAGAATGGTTTGAATTCCAGCTAAGGAGGTACTTTGTTTCCTCTTGTCTCACTCCACACAGAATTCTCTGAGCCCCTTCTTGTCCCCCTCCAGCACTCCTTTAAACAGAAACTGTCACAGGCCTCATGGCTTTTGACTTTCCTCCCTTTGGGCTGCACCTGGTTTGTGCCCAGATGTATTTAGCCTCAGCAGAAGGATGCAGTCAATTAACAAGTGGCAGAATAGTGTCTCCTCCCCTCTGGTTCTGCCTCACTGCTCCTGGCACAGCCTCTAGCAAGGCTCTAGAGGCTCTCACCAGCGAGCTTACTCCAGGGGCTGCTTGCTGCCGGAATGGCCTAAGTTCATCAAGTTCTGTTGGATTTAGTGTTCTGCTGTCGTCTTCTAAGCTTTTTCACATGTGTTGTCCCAACCTCAGGAATGTTCTATTATCTAGTCATTGACTATGGTTTCCTTGAATTGAGGTTTATCTGTTTTTACTGGATCCTTTTCTCAGCCCCTCATACTTCATAGGCCGTAACACATCTGCTTCATGTGTGTGTGTCCCTGTACTGAAGGCTTCAGTAGGTCCTGTATCCCAGTGTAGGATATACTCTTGTCGTTAATAAACATAAATAATGCTATTCTGACCATCTCTTGGATGCATACAACTCTTTCCTGAACCCTTCTCCAGGTATTTGGGTGCCTGTTCCTAATGAGCCTGGAGGCTACTATTGTGATTCCTCATTTCCCTCCATCTAGCTGACACTGTTGCTTCTTGCCTTTGTAGGGTGAAGGATTTGTGGAGAAGGTTGGATGTGCTAGAGATACATGCATAACGCCCTAAATTCAGTCCAAAATAGGGGGAGAGGGGGTTGACTCCAGGTGAAAAGAGTTGTTCCCACCTTGGAGCCAAGATTGGACCTCTTTGACCTTAACTGTCTGATTTCAACTAAGCACTTCTGCTTTAGTTGGTTTAATATGTTTGGTTTCTGTAGAGCCCAGTTTGTGCCATTTAGACTTTTGAGGCACAGAGGACACACCTTCAGGCAGCGGGGGCCACACTGGCTGCCTGTGGCTCCTGTCTGAAGGTGCTGTCTTTCTCTGTCCTCTGGCACTCTGACTCACCCCGGTGAGGATGGTGGCTCCAGTGAGAATGTCGAGGTTACAAGAGCCCTTCAGAAAGCACTCAACTAACTGGCTTTTTCTTGTGTTTTAAGATGTCATGGACAATATTCCCAGGCAGAACCAATTCTATGAGACACAGGTCATCAAGCAAGAAAACGAGTCAGGCTATGACAGGAGACCACTAGACATGGAACCACAGCAGCAAACCTATCGGCAAGGTAGGAAGAGTCACACGCTCCTCTTTTGATGGAAACAGAATCTAAACAAGACCTTCCCTCTTTGGGGCAGTTCTTCTGGCCTTTGGCCCTCTGGCAAGATTGTTTGGGATAGGGTGTTTTTGTTTGTTTGTTGGTTGGTTGGTTGGTTGGTTGGTTGGTTTGTTGGTTTGTTTGAGAGTTTTGTTTTTTATTCTTGTTTTTGAGCTAGGATCCTCACTGGGCTGGGTTGCCCAAGCAGGCCTTAAACTCAGTAAATAGCTGAGCATGGTGGCTTTGAACTCCTGGTCCTCCTGCCTCCAGCAACTCCCATTTAGCCTTGGTTTTGAAGAAAGCTCAGTCCCCCTTTATGGTGTCTTTTCAGCACTCTGGAGAGTTATACTTGCTTGAGTCTTATTTAGAATCTTGCAATGTGTGAACCAGAACTTTCTAAATCTAGTCTGGTATTCCCTGTGTCTGAAGAATATTGCTTCAGTAGATACTGTTTTTAAGGTTCCGTAGCCAGATGCATCTGGAGAATGCAGTAAAGCTGTACTACCTCTTAGAGATTCATTGTGTTCATCACAGCATTAAAGGCTCTGAGAAGTCCTAGGCTGAAAAAAACAAAGTATTGTGTTATTTAAACTAGATTTCTAAAACATGTAAATATATTGTTGCAGAGCAATGTTTTCCATAATAATTAGGGAAACAGAACCCACCTAACCTCTCCCCCTCTCTTATAGATTGGGGAGGTGGCTTGTCTAATGGCAGAACTGAGGCTGGAACCCAGCAGGCCAGTGCTCTTGGTACATACGCTGCCTTCCTCACCATGAAGGTCTTAGAAGGCAAGGTTGCATTGTTGGAAAATGACTGAAATGCTGGGCATGGTAGCATATGTCTTTAATTCCACCATTCCCAGAGGCAGAGACAGGCAGATCTCTAAGTTCAAGGGCAGTCTGGTCTACATAGTGAGTTCCAGGACAGCTGGGGTTATAGGGGCCCCTGTCTCAAAAAGATCCCCCCCCCAAAAAAAGGACTGAAATAAAAAGGAAAGGGACTGAGCCAGCCATTACTGACTCCCAGTCTTATACCTGTGCCTCTTCTCAAGTTGTGACACTTTAAAACAAAAAATAAGAACAGGGGCTGGAGAGAGAGAGAGCACTGACTGGTCTTGCAGAGGACCTGGGTTTGATTCCCAGCATCCATGTGGTGCTAACGACATAATCCCATTCCAGGAGATCTGCCGCCCTCTTCTGACCTCCATGAGCATTGCATGGCAAGGGTGCATTAATACAGGTGCAGACATACACATAAAAATAAAGTGGTTTTTGTTGTTGTTGTTGTTGTTGTTGTTTTAATTAAAACCAAAAACAACAGTAACAAGCTGGGTATGGTGTAGCATGCCCATCATGTGGGAGGCAGAGGCAGGTGGATCTCTATGAGATGAAAAAAAAAAGTGTTGGTTTTGTGAGAAAGGGTGCCTGTATGGTCCAGGCTGGTCTGAACTCAGGGTCCTCCAGGTACAGGGCTACAAGTTGGCATCACCACATCTCACCCCAGTGCCTTTTCCCAATGAATCTACTTGATCTAATTCCATTTGGGTTCGTCTACAAAGTAAAACCCCTAGTCTTTTTAGTGTGGCTAGAGACATTAAGGAATGTAGGTTAAACTGCAGATTTGTGTCAGCGTCTGAGGCTTGTGGGATCATCTGGCCTATGAGTATTTTCTGTGCTGCTGTCAACCACCAGTGGCCTCCTATAAGTCCAGCCTGTGCTTAAGCCATGGAGATGGCCTTCAAAATGACTCAACCTAATCCTTGTCCTGGAGAACCAAGAAGCTTGACTAAGGGATTGGGATCATGTGCAAAGCTAGGGAGTGATTGAGCCGGGTTCTGAGACGAACAGATAGGAGTGAGCTGTGTCAGCAGTTGATGTAGACGATTCTGGGAGACAATAAGGCAAGCTTGGGTCATAGCTTGCTCTTTGTTGGTCACTGATTCTTAGCATCTGTCTGAGACTGAGGTTTTCTCAGTTCCTAAATGCTCTCCCACTGTGATGTCCGGGTTGGTGTGACTTTATATCTTGCTGCAAGGACAGCTGAACTGTAGGTCTTCCCACTCAGATGACTGGATTTTGCTGGAGAGTGTCTAAAGCCATTGAAGTTTGCTGAAGGCCACAATACTACGTTGAATTTACCTTCTTCCCCTCCCTTTGTAGATTGAAGAAGCTTTGTAGGAACTGAGGTGTAGAACTCCTTTGGAAGGAGAAATTGGAGACAATAGGACTCTAGCTTCTCCGGAGTTTGTAGTAGTCACTTGAGGCTTGCTCCCTCAGTGTAGCACAAGGTCAGCTTTCATGAGCCTCTGGAAAACTAGCTTGTCCTTATTTAGTGTTGAAGGTTCCTATCTCCAGGAAGTTACCTGGCTAGTAGTTTGTCACCTGTCCACTAACAAGGGCCAGCTTCCCATTAGCCCAGCCCTGTACTGTAGGCACAAACCTGCCAGTATCACCCGGGTAAAAGAACCAGAGAAGTGGTAGCTGATGGATTTCCAAGTGTCCTGACCTTACTGATTCATCCTGACAACAGAAATGAAGACAGAAATGAAGCAGGAAGCACCACTCGGCTTCCTCCCTCCTGAAGCTTCACAGCTGAAGCCAGACAGACAGCAGTTCCAGAGTCGAAAGAGGCCTTACGAAGACAGCCGGGGCCGTGGATACTTTGAGCACCGGGAGGACCGAAGGTGGGTGTGTGGGGCCCTTGTCTCTCTTTTTCCGTTGTCTCCTCAGTGAGCTGAAGGGGCTGAGCAGAGTCCTCCCCGCCCTTTTTTCTTCACCCACTGCCGGATTGAAGTGTCCTAAGCTTTTAGTCCTTCCTCCATTTCTTCTCTGCTTTTTACCTACACAGCAAATTCCAGACCAGTCTGCTGCCTCTGCCCTCCCCTTTACTGCTCCTGTTTTATTTTCGTTTTGTTGTTGTTTTTGGGTTTTTTTGGTCTTTTTGAGACAGGGTCTCCCTTTAGTCCCAGCTGGCCTGCAGCTCACTATGTAGACCAGTCTGGCCTTGAACTCACAGAGATCTGCCTGCCTCTGCTGGGATTAAAGATGTGCGCCATCACACCCGGCTACTGCTCCTGGGTTTTTATTTTATTTCATGTGTATCATGCAGTGCCTGAGAAGGACAGAAGAGGGTGTTAGATTCCCTAGAAATTGAGTTACAGACAGTTGTTAGCTGCCATGTTGGTGCTGGGATTTGAACCCGGGTCTTCTGTAAGAACAACCAGTGCTCTTAACCACTGAGCCATCTCTCCAGCCCTGCTCCTGGTTTTTTTGCAATAGGATATCCTCATTGTAATTTTGGCTGGCCTAAAACTCAGCTATGTAGACCCGCCTGGCCTGGAAGTCAAAGAGATCCACCTGCCTCTGCCTCCAAGTGCTGAGATTAAAGGTGTGCACCACCATGCCCAGCTGATATCTTGTTCTCTTTCTCTTGGTTGTAATTTTCTGACCCTATTTCTGAACACAGCCCCTCCTGCCTGTACTCTAATTCAGTCAGCATTCATGAGCTGCCCACCCTGGGACTAGACACTAAAGATATAGAAGCAGTTTACAGAGCGGGCTTGCTTTCTCATTTCTGAACATGGGATTAGATGTAGACTTGGCACAAGCAAGCCTCAAACTAGAGTCAGTAGCCAAGATGCAGGTGAGGTTTTGGAGCTCTGGCCATTTCCCTCTGCCCTTTCCTGACAAGCCCTCCTCTTCCTTTCCCTGCGGCCCTGTCCTCCCATCCCTACTTCCCCCTTAAGCTCTTGTCCCAAAGTATTTTTTAATCATGAAACTAGGAATAACTATTTTTGTGCTACCCTTGGGCTATTCATATGAAACATTTTATTTCCTCAAGTACCTTATAATTCTCTGTAAGAAAGGGCTCAGTGCTGGGGTATAACTCAGTGGTAGAGCAGTTGCCTAGCATATACTAGGCTATGGGTCCACCTCCAGCACAGCAAAAGAAAAGGGCCTGGGTCTCATGAGCTGTAGCTAAAGTTAGGACAAGGAGCTACACTGTATGGCTTTTTTCTGCTGCCTCCGACAGAGCAAGGGTAGGAGCTCCTTGCTAATGAAGAATAGAGGAGGGACACTTGCTCTAATGCAGAGCTAGCAGGGAAAGCTTCGTAGAGTAGACGTAAGATGCCAGGCTCTGCTAATCCTGGACCAGCCAGGCTGGAACGGACTTCCCTAGAGGGAAGCCAATTGCAGAAAATGTCTGCAATACCCACTCAGGATGCCAGGTATTAGGCTCAACCTCTGTTATACAGCAGAAACCAACAATGTTTAAAAAAAAACAAAAAATCACGTTTTTTCGTGTTGTTGTAGGAAGATACCTTGTCCATAATTTAGGACACTTACAAGAGAGGCTGAAAGGTCATAGCATGTCCTTTCACATGCAAGCTTTAGGAAGCCTGAAACAGGTACATTGTATTCACTGTGATTTGAGTTTCTGCCCTTTTTCCGTACTTTTTTTTTTTTTTTTTTTTTTTGTCTTTTCAAGACAGGATCTCCCTGTAGCCCCAGCTGTCCTGGAATTCATTCTGTAGACCAGGCTGGCCTTGAACTCACAAAGATCCGCTTGCCTCTGCCTCCCAAGTGCCAGGATTAAAGGCGTGCACCACCACGCCTGGCTTCCTTTTCCTTCTTGATCCAGCACTGTTGATTGAGTGCTGTGGCCTGCAGTTAGTGATCACTCAATGAGGAGGCAATAATCAACATGCAGAAGTGTGGGTCAGAACCCAGGGCTGTGAAGATGAAAATACTCCCTAAATGAATCTGATGCCTCTCTCTAGCACCATACTCCATTTGTCCCTTTCCTCATCCTAAGAGTTATAATCAGAAATAGAGATCCAGGGCTGGGAGGATAGCACAGCCGTTAAAGGCGGAGGCTAAGAACCGCAAAAAAAGAAACAGAGATCCAGAAAACTGTTGGCGGTCACTTGTGAATCCCAGCAGAACTTCTGTTCCTTTATGATCCTCCACTTGTTCTAACACGACTTGACCCCCTTTCCAAACAGGGGCCGTTCCCCTCAGCCTCCCGCCGAAGAAGATGAAGACGACTTTGATGACACCCTTGTTGCCATCGACACATGTGAGTCCTTAAAAGTGACCACCTGCTTCTGCCTTCCAGTCAGTGTTGCAAGGTCGTCCCCTGACTTGGAGAATCCCTGCCTGGCCCCATCCAGAACCATGACTAGTCTCTTGGGGAGAGCCAGCCTAGTCTTGGAGCCTGGGTGCAGGTGTAGAGACAGAGACCTGTTCCCAGCATAGCCATGGGAGTAATCCTGCCTTCCTACCTCAGGGTTTTCATAGCTCCAAGGGGAATTTGAAAAGTTTACCCTCCCAGATGCACAGGGGGTGCCATCTAATCAGGAAAGAATCTGAGTGCTGCTGGGAGGCTTCTTTTGAGGTAGTATAGGCTGGGTTTGTAGTAATCTAGTTAGTCTCTTTCTGTTCAAAAAGAAAGTGAGTAGAAGGCACACTGCTTTCTCTTGGACCCCTTCCCCGCACACAGCGTGTTAGTGACTGATAGCACTTCTGAGTGGGCTTCCCTCTGCCTGTCCCTCTCCCGAGACTCTAAAACATTGTAGGGTTTTTTCCTCCACAGATAACTGTGACCTGCATTTCAAGGTGGCCAGAGATCGAAGTAGTGGCTATCCATTGACAATTGAGGGCTTTGCATACCTCTGGTCAGGAGCTCGTGCAAGCTATGGGGTCAGAAGGGGCCGTGTATGTTTTGAAATGAAGGTGAGTGAGAGCAGTAGATGAGATAAAGACAGAAAAGCCAGTCTGTCCTTTGAAATAACCTGTCACAAGCCCCACCTTGATCAGAGCCCTGAGATTGGGTTGAACTTAGCGTCCAAGCAAACAAAAGTGTGGTGGACTGCCGCTGTGTTTGAAAAGCAGGCAGGTTTAATTTTTAGTTGTGTGGGCTAGGGGTAGTTTAAAGTTTCCATAGTGAAAGGTGAAAAATCGGATTAAGGTGGCTTTACCCACGGAAAACCTTCCATTGAAATACTAATTCCTCAGAAGATGTCCTCCACTCTTGAGCAGTCCCATCTCTTAGACTTAAAACAGAGCAGACATATGTGTTACTTCAGCAGACAGATTCTTCAGTGAGATTTATCCCTGCTATTACATAGCCAAACGGTCTAATAGTGATGTGTTTATAAAATGCGTAAAGGACTTATTTCATCTGAAAGTGAACTAGAAAGAAAGGACCGGATCAGCAAGATGGCTCAGTGATATCTTGGGTTCAATCCTGGACCTGCATGGAAAATGAGAACTAACTCTTTTTTTTTTTTTTGGTCTTTTCGAGACAGGGTCTCCCTGTAGTCCCAGCTGTCCTGGAACTCACTCTGTAGACCAGGCTGGCTTTGAATTCACAAAGATCCGCCTGCCTCTGCCTCCCAAGTGCTAGGATTAAAGGCGTGCACCACCACGCCCGGCGAGAACTAACTCTTACAAGTTGTCCTCTGACCACATGCACACAGACAAATAAGTCAATGAATGAATAATGGACTCATCTGCTTTAAAGAGGAGTCAGAATGAGAGTGGGCAGAGTTGCCACCATAGGGTGAAATTCTGCCATCTGCACAGTTCCAGGCCAATTATATCACAGTAGTGCATGTTCACGCTGAACAGAGTCAGGTAGCCCTATATAGAAATAAAAGGTAGCTGGGCATGGTAGTGCACGCCTTTAATCCTAGCACTTGGGAGGCAGAGGCAGGCGGGTCTTTGTGAGTTCAAGGCCAGCCTGGTCTACAGAGTGAATTCCAGGACAGCTGGGGCTACAGGGAGACCCTGTCTCGAAAAGACCAAAAAAAAAATTGGTAAAAGTTACTTGCATATCCTTTCTGTTTCCCCTTCTTCCTCAGTGGTCCCTCTTTTGGGCTAAGCAGCAGCTCAGGGCAGGCACTAGCCTAGCATGCTCAAGGTGGTAGTTTGCATCCCCAGCACTGTACAAAAAAAATTATTTTGTATTCTTTGTATATACAAACTTCTTTATGATGGTTAGCATTTGTAGATCCCTTACCTACACAGCATACAGTGCAGAGCCCTTCGTGTGGATTATATCCATTATTCCTCATAGTGTTCAATAGAAGTACTGGTCTGTCCCTAGTGGGTATAGGTGGCAGCTAAGGCAGGCATATATTTCATTGACTGGGACACATCATTGTGGGTCACACATTATGTTACATCACCTATACAGGGCTTTTCTTCTGTGACTTGTAAGATGGACTGTTACTTCACAGGTGTCTGGATGTGAGACATGTACATCTGAAAATCAGTGGAATGCAGCATTATCTTGGCAGTGTGGGAAGATGGGGGTATCAAGTAGCAGTTTAACCTCTGACTTAGAGCACAAAAGAGTATGGACTGAAAAAGCAAACAAAATTATCCTGTCCTCTCAGACACTGTCCTGTCCCCTCAGACACTGTCCTGTCCCCAGAGGTGACAGATGTGAGCAATGCTTTTGTTTCTCTGAATTCTATTTCTCGATTGTAGTCTTGGGTATTTTCCCATAGTAGTACTGCCTAGTTTTTTTTTTAGCCATGTCTTTCATTTTCTGGCATGATTGTACATAGCATAACTGTTTTCTCTGATGTTTTTCTTTTATAAAATCAGTGTTGCACTCAATGTCCTTGTATGTCCACATAGACATTGGAGTCATGTGCATGTATTACAGGATAATACAGAGGGCTGGACTACAAATTTACTGTTTTTGTTTTTGTCTTTGCTTAATGGTGCTGGGGATCAAATGCGCAGTTGTATGCATGCTAGGCAAGTGCCTTCACCGCTGAGCTACACCTCCAGTCAGTGTCACCGTTTAGATGTTCTGTCGGATTGTCTTCTGAAGACATTACACCATTTAACTTTATGCTATTTTATTTTCTCTGTACCAAGTATTAAACCAGAAGGGAGGAGGGATATCTGAAGTCCTCTCTGTGGCCCGAGTGCTCTCAGTCCTTCAGAGGCCGGCCCTGCTCTCACTGTACCTGGCAACCAAGCCAGCCTCTCCTCCTGCCCTCTCTCCTTCCCTCCCACCCTCCCTTCTTTCCTTTTTCTTTCTTTACCTGAGACGGGAGCTCTCTCTCTGTGGCCTAGACTGGCTTCAAACTCACTGTGTACTGAAGCCGGCCTCAAAACATGGGACATTCTTCTGCCTCAGCCTCCCAAAGTGCCAAGATTACAGACTTGAGCCACCATGCCTGTTTATTGCCTGATACTTTTATTGTGTATATTGCCTGATAACCCACCATCTTTAAGAGAGTCAATCCTGAGCCTTCTTGCATTCTATCCTCAGATCAATGAGGAAATCTCCGTGAAGCACCTTCCATCTACAGAGCCTGACCCCCACGTTGTCCGTATTGGCTGGTCCCTGGACTCTTGCAGCACTCAGCTAGGTAAGAAGAGGTCAGCCAGGCAGTCCTTGGGATAGAGTGATATTCCCTACCCTTGGATTCTCAAGGCTCTTAAGTTTCTTCTCCCAGTATCAGACTCAAAACATAACTTTCCTGGGGTAGAATAGGTACAGTAATTGGTTATGTGTCACTGCCTAACTTCAGGCATACTAGATTCAGCTGAAACAACCACAGTCATGAAGAAATTCTTCAAAGAATTAATTTGTGCACTTTGTCTTTTAAGAAAAGGCCCAGAGTTCTGTTCAGAAAACTGCTCCCTTTGTTTAAAAACCATATGACTGGGCCAGGTGTGGTGGCGCACGCCTTTAATCCTAGCACTTGGGAGGCAGAGACAGGCGGATCTTTGTGAGTTCAAGGCCAAGCCTGGTCTACAGAGTTAAGTTCCTGCACAGCTGGGGCTACAGGGAGACTCTGCCTCGAAAAGACCCCCCTCCCAAAAAAAAAGTAGATATGCTAGTTTAACCCCCAGCATCACTCACACACATACAAAGATATGTTAAAAGGAGGGACCAGGGCTGATGAGATAGCTCAGTGTATAAGAGCTTTTGTGACTTAAACCTGAAGACCTGAGTTCTTCATTGCAGCCTATATAAAGGTAGAAGAAAAGAACAGGCTTCTCAGGATTGTCATGAATAAAAAAATAAGGAATGTATGGTCTCCCTGTCGCCCCAGCTCTCCTGGAACTCACTCCGTAGACCAGGCTGGCCTTGAACTCATTTATTTATTTTTAATGTGTGTAGGAGTGTTATGCCTCCATGTAGGTCATGAAGTTACCTGGGAGTCAGAGAGGGCATTCGATCCCTGGAACTGGAGTTGAGATGGTTGACAGCCACCATGTTGTTGCTGAGATTCAAACCTGGGTCTTCGATAAGAGCGGTCAGTGCTCTTAACCCTTGAGCTGTTTCTTCAGCACCACATCAGCTGTTTAAAAAGAATTTAATTTTTATTTTATGTGCATAAGTGCTTTGACTGTGTATATGTAAGTGTGCTGTATATGTACAGTGCCCAGGAAGACGAGAAGAGGATGTCAGATCCCCCTGGAACTAGAATTAGGAGTAGTTGTTAGCACCGTGTGGATGCTGGGAACTGAACCTGTGTCCTCTGCAAGAGCACTCAGTGCTCTTAACTGCTAAGCCGACTCTCTAGCTTGTTACTTCAGCTCTTATCCTCAGATTTAACACACCCAAGCCTAATCAAGCCATGAGGAGTTACTTTTTTTTGAGACATAGTCTTCTGTAGCCCCAGCTGTCCTGGAGCTCACTATGTAGACCAGGCTGGCCTTGAACTCCCAGAGATCCACCTGCCTCTGCCTCTCTACCTCTCTGCCTCTCTGCCTCTCTGCCCCTACCCATTAAAGATGTGTGTCACCAAGCCCAGCAAGTTGAACATTAGTAAAGGATTTCCTGGGGGCTAGAGAGATGGCTCAGCGGTTAAGAGCACTGACTGTTCTTGCAGAGGACCTGGGTTCGATTCCCAGCACCCACATGGCCGGCTAAGAACCATCTTAGGCTGGACGTGGTGGTGCACACCTCTAATCCCAGCACTCAGGAGGCAGATCTCTGGGAGTTCAAGGCCAGCCTGGTCTACATAGTGAGCTCCAAGCCAGCTGAGACTAAAGGGAGACCCTGTCTCAAAAAAAAAAGGAACTTCCTTTCAGCCTTTCCCCTCCTCCAAAACAAGGGGCATCTGACTTAATAAAACTAGTAAAGAAAATAATTTTGACTTTAAATATAAAAGTATGTGGCAAAAAAAAAAATTGTCAGGCGTGGTGGTGCACGCCTTTAATCCTAGCACTTGGGACGCAGAGACAGGTGGATCTTTGTGAGTTCAAGGCCAGCCTGCTCTACAAGGCGAGTTCCAGGACAGCTGGGACTACAGGGAGACCCTGTCTTGAAAAGACCAAAAAAAAAAGTATGTGGCAGCTCCAGAGCCTGCCGTGTTCATCGCAGGGTTAACCTGCTTGTGCCATTTTCTTTCTTCAGGTGAAGAGCCTTTCTCCTATGGTTATGGAGGCACAGGGAAGAAGTCCACCAATAGCCGATTTGAAAACTACGGAGACAAATTTGCAGAGAACGATGTGATTGGCTGCTTTGCGGTGAGTGCTGTCAGCCTGTGGAGCTCAGTAGGGCCCGGTGCTAGAACGTGGACTTGTTTTTCTGGATACTTGTGTCCCCTGTCTGCCTATGCAGCTGCTCCTCTCCATTGTCTCTGCAGACCAGAATAGTCACTGTCATTTTGTGTGACCCTCTATTGTTGGTGCAGGTTGGTCAGATGGCACTATGAAGACACTGGGGGCTTAAATGTGCACAACCTCCAGTCATGGTTACTAGAGTGACTGCTTGTTTTTTTTTTTTAATTTATTTCTGTATGTGTAGGAATGTACTGTCTGCATGCAGGTTTGTGCACCCGTGTCGTGCAATGCCGCAGAGGTCAGAAGAGGGTGTCGGATTCCCCTGGAACTGGAGTTCTCCTGGAATTGGAGTTACAGACGGTTCTTAGCCGCCATGGGGTGCTGGGGATCGAACCCGGGTCCTCTGCAAGAGCAGTCGGAGCTCTTAACCGCTAGGCCATCTCTCCAGCCCCGACTTTTTGTTTTTAAAGATTTTTTTTCATGTGAGTGTATATCTGCCATGCGAGTGTAGGTGCCTACAGGAGCCAGAAGCCAGTGTTGAATCCTGTAAACTACTGACCAATTTTCCCAACCCCAGAGTAACATTCCCTTTTTTTTATCAGTACTTTTTTTTTTTTATATTATTCCAAAATATGCATATGAACACTCCATACATAAATCAAAATTAAAAATTCTGAAAATAAACTGTAGGTTGATTCCTAAGCTCATTTAGAGATTCACGTTTTAACAGTAAATTTGCATGCAGGTATACAGAGTAACAATTTCCTTTTTTTTTTGGTCTTTTCGAGACAGGGTCTCCCTGTAGCCCCAGCTGTCCTGGAACTCACATTGTAGACCAGGCTGGCCTTGAACTCACAAAGATCCGCCTGCCTCTGCCTCCCAAGTGCTAGGATTAAAGGCGTGCGCCACCACGCCCGGCAACATTTTCTAATCAAACCTAGGAAATTCTTCCCTTTGTTAGGAAATAGCCTATCTGCTTGTAATGGCATTGTGTTGGCTTCTGTCCCGTGTGGGTATCTCCTTATCCGCCTATCCACTCCTTCACTTCATGGTAGTCACACTGACTTCTACAGTGCACTGCCTTCTGGAAGAGGAGAAATGGATGCAAAGCAGTAAGATAGAGGTTTCTTTGCTGCTACATTTGTTCTAGAGAGCATTGGCCAACAAACACTAATTGGGTAATGGCTTTCAGCTCTGGACCCAGACTCACCAAACCCAGTTCTCACTGTCACTCACAGCCCCAGACAACTTCCTCTCTCTCAGTATCTTCTAATAAGAATCTTTGTACCCACCTCCTTTGTGTTACTAACTATAGGGAACCTTTGTGAAATGGTTCATGAGGGCCCCAGAAGAAGTGACCCCTGAGGCTGCTTCCTTGGGGTCTTACCCTCTCCCTTAATGGTCTACACATATACTCCTTTTGTTTTTTCCTTTAACCTAGAAATGGTTTCAAATTAGAGAGGTCTAGGAATATAGCTCAGTTGATAGGAATATTTGCCAACATGCACAGAGCCCTGAGTTTGATTTCTAATATTGCATAAAATTGAGTACAGCGCCCAGTGTTTATATTCATAGCTCTTAGGAGTTGGAGACAGAAGAATCACAAGTTCCAGGTCATCTTTGGCTACATAGTAAGTTTGAGGCTAGCCTGAGTTACATGAGACTCGAACAAAATTTTCAAAAAAGAAGGTAAAAACACACATACATAAAGGAAAATGATGATACCTCCCACCCCCAGAAATACTAGAAAAATAAGGGTAAAGATTCTGTAGGGCCTTGTATACCACATTTGCTTTACTCTTTGTGTGTTCGCATGTTTGTGTGTGTGCAGACTCCTTGTATGATTCACATTTTTTGTATTTGAGAGTAGGTTGCATTTATCTTTACTCTTTAAGATTTCAGGGTTTGTTTTGTTTTTGAGACAGGGTCTCAGTATGTAGTCCTGGGTGGCCTAGAACTCACTATGTAGACCAGGCTGGCCTCTTAACTCTCAGACATCTGCCTGCTAAGTGCTGGGATTAAAGGTGTATATAATTTCTTAAGCCTAAGTCTTCAATCTTAACCGTAGGACATTTATCAAATGTGAGATTGATAGAATATACTCTTGTCGGGCTAGAGAGATGGCCTAGTGGTTAGGAGCGCCGACTGCTCTTGCAAAGGACCCAGGTTCGATCCCCAGCATCCATATGGCGGCTGAGAACCATCTTTGACTCCAGTTCCAGGGGAATCCAACACCCTCTTCTGACCTCCGTGGCATTGCACAACACGGGTGCACAAACCTACATGCAGACAGTACATTCATACACATACAAAAATAAATTAAAAAAAAAAAGAAGAAAGAAAGAAAGAATATTCTTGTCTGGATGGCTGCTGAGCCCACATTTCAGTTTGTCAGTTTCCCCAATGATGTCCTTTGCTACAGTTTAGTTTCTAGCTCAGGAGCTGATCTGGGACTTTTATGACCTTTCACATTTTTATTTATTTTAATTTTATGTAAGTGTTTAGCCTACATGTATGTAAGTGCACCTATGTGGTACAATGCCCATGGAGGCCAAAAGAGGGCATCCTATCCCCCTAGAACCGAATTAACGAATGGTTGTTAGCTACCATGTGGGTGCTGGGAACCAAAAATGGGTCCTCTGCAGAAGCAGCTAGTGCTGTTAACTGCCAGGCCATCTCTCTGGCCCTGTGACCTTAAAGAATGAGACTTTTTCTTTTTTAAACAAAAATTATCTCTACAATCTTTAAGATCTTTTAGTGTTTTTTCCATTTAATAACATATGCTAACAATTTCCAATTGTCTACATAGATGATAATAGGGTTATGTTGACTGTCTTCTTCTAACTCTCCGCCGTGTGTGTGTGTGTGTGTGTGTGTGTGAAGGTGTTTGGAGTGTTTGAGACACTGTCTCCCTGTTAGCCTCAGCCTGCCTGGAACTTGCTATGTAGACCAGGCTGGCCTGGAAGCCTCAAGAGATCAGGCCTCCCTCTGCTTCCAAGTGCCTTAGGATATAAGACAGTGCGCCACCCAGACGCCTGGCTATATTTTTTTTTTACTATAATTTTTTTTTTTTTTTTTTGTTTTTTTTTTTGTTGTTTTTTTTTTTTTTTTTTTTTTTTTTTTTTTTTTTTTTTTATTTTTTTTTTTTTTTTTTTTTTTTTTATTTTAAATTATTTCTTCTTGATTTTTTTACTTTATGTGTTACACCTGCACGTGTGTAAGTGCAAACATGTCATCCAATGCCCAGGAGGTCAGAAAAAGGCACCAGATCCCCTGAAACTGGACAGATGCCTCTGAGCTAAGTCCTAGCTCTGAAGGCTCATCCATGTGAGCTGTGGACGCCAGTAAAGGATGAGCCAGGAGCAGCGAGGGATGCTCACCTGGAGAACAGCAGCTCTAACATGGAGTCCCTGTGTGGGGATGGGTGTGGGAAAGGAAGTGTCAATGGCGTTTATTTTGGGAGGATCAAAGTGTCAGGCTTGTGTTAATACTATGACCATTTCTTCTTCAAAATGCTTTCAATGAGGTATTTAATCTACTGTTGTGATATAAATACTTTTAGGGGCTGGAGAGTTGGCCTAGGGTTAAGAGCGCTGACTGACTGCTCTTGCAGGACCCCGGTTCGATCCCCGCGCACCCCCATGGCGGCTGAGAGCCGTCTTTAACTCTCAGTTCCAGGGAATCTGACACCCTTTCTGACCTCGCGGCATTGCACTACACGGGTGCACAAGCTACGTGCAGACAGTACTTCATACACATAAGAAAAATAAAATTAAATTAATAAAAAAAAAAAAATAGGGTCTCCCTGTAGCTCTAGGTGTAGCCTGGAATTTGCCTATGTAGATTCAGGTTGGCCTTGAGCTCAAAGAGGTACTCTGCCTCAGAGTGGTGGGATCAAAGATGTGGATTGCCTCATGTGTGGTTGGTTTGTTTTGTTTTCTTTTTTTTTTGAAACGGTCTCCCTAGTCCCAGCTGCCTGGAAGTCATTATGTGGACCAGGTTGGACTCTATCTCAGAAGAGTCTACCTGCCTCTACCTCCTGAGGGCTAGAACTTACAGGGCATGTACCAACATGCTCTTCTGGGCTGGAGAAATAGCCTAGCGGTTAAGAGCGCCGACCGCTCTTACAGAGGACCCCAGGTTCGAGTCCCACCAACCCACCTGGCAAGCTAAGAACCGTTTTGTAACTCCAATTCCAGAACTCCAGTTCCAGGGGAATCTAACACCCTCTTCTGACCGACGCGGCATTGCACGACACGGGTACAACCACCTACATGCAGTACAGTATATACTCATGACACTAAATAAAATTAGAAGAAAATGCTCTTTGTCCGTCTTATTTTTGGAGACCAAACTTGGTGCTTACCAGTTTGGCAAGATTAGCTGGTCAGCAGGTTCTAGGGATCTTCCTGTCTTCTCTCCCTAGTTGGAGAACTGAAGGTGCATGCTACCACACCTGGCCTTTACCTGGGGCTTGAGGATCTAGGCTTAGATCCTCATGCTTTGTGGTAAGCACGTTACCAGCAAAGTTATCTCATCATCCCTGTATTTTCAGCTTGCTAGATAACTACCACTAGGACTGTACAAGATGTCATAGCAGTGTAGTTGGTGTCAGTGTGTGACCATGTTTTCTAAACTCTTGTCCAGAGCATGTGGCAGGCGTGTGGCAGTGCAGATTTGAAGACTGCAAGTGACTCTTCCTTTCTTTCTGTTCTTAGTGTTTCTGACTTTGAGAAGCAGGGTCTCAGGTTCCCTTTAGCTGAGGATGAGTTTGAATTTCTGATCCTCCTGCTCCTACTTTCCAAGTGTTGGGATTTCAGGTGTGATGCACTATACTAGCTTCAGGGGACTTTCTCTTGAGAAGCCCACACTCTAGAGAGGGTGCGTACAACTGTCTTTTCCCGAGTATCTGTCTCCCTTAACCCCCATGCTTAAATCAGTATTAAAACATTCCTTAATAAAATCCAACTCTGCTTTAAGAAAAATTGCCTTAAAGGATGCCTGAATTTCAGAGTAGGGGTTGAGGTGTAAGGATTAGTGGCCTGGGGACAGAAGAGAGGGTGTTTGTGTCCCAGCTCAGGTTCTCAGTGGCCAAACAACAGGAGCACCCCAGGCTCCAAGTGGAGTTGATGCCCCATTTTAGCAAACAGTGAGAAGGAGAATGGCTGGAGCTTGGAGGATGACAAGAGCTGTGAGATGAGTTTGTGTCTTTAGCAAGTGCCACCCAACTACACTTGCCTCTTGGGCAGATGGCTGTGTGGGTGGCAGATTGTTAGCTGTGGGTGCTGGTTTCTCTGGTGCTGTGGAGTATCTTGTAATAAACCTGAGTGGCCAAGGCAGGCTGATGCCACAGTGTTCATCTCCATGTCGGAGCAAAGGTGACTGGGCCCACTTGTCGCCATGTGGGAAGACAGCAGGAACCAAATACTACTGGTCCCAGGGCAGGATTCAGTAGGGTTTGTGTTGCTGTATCTTCCGTGCATGATCATGGCCTATGCACATGTTAGGAGTGAACAGACATGAAGGTGCACCTGTGTTGTGCAATGCCACGTAGGTCAGAAGAGGGTCTCGGATTCCCCTGGAGCTGGAGTTCTCCTGGAATTGGAGTTTCAATTCTCCATGAAATGTGGGTGCTGGGGATCGAACCCGGGTCCTCTGTAAGAGCAGTTGGTGCTCTTAACCGCTAGGCCATCTCTCCAGCCTCTTAAATTATTTTTTTATGTGTATGAGTGTACTGTCTGCATGTAGGTTGGTGCACCCGTGTCGTGCAATGCTGCGGAGGTCAGAAGAGGGCGTCGGGTTCCCCTGAAACTGGACAGATGCCTCTGAGCTAAGTCCTAGCTCTGAAGGCTCATCCATGTGAGCTGTGGACGCCAGTAAAGGATGAGCCAGGAGCAGCGAGGGATGCTCACCTGGAGAACAGCAGCTCTAACATGGAGTCCCTGTGTGGGGATGGGTGTGGGAAAGGAAGTGTCAATGGCGTTTATTTTGGGAGGATCAAAGTGTCAGGCTTGTGTTAATACTATGACCATTTCTTCTTCAAAATGCTTTCAATGAGGTATTTAATCTACTGTTGTGATATAAAAAATACTGTTTAGGGGCTGGAGAGTTGGCCTAGTGGTTAAGAGCGCTGACTGCTCTTGCAGGGGACCCGGGTTCGATCCCCAGCACCCACATGGCGGCTGAGAGCCGTCTTTAACTCTAGTTCCAGGGAATCTGACACCCTTTTCTGACCTCCGCGGCATAGCACTACACGGGTGCACTAACCTACGTGCAGACAGTACATTCATACACATAAAGAATAAATAAAATTAAATTAAATTAAAAAAAAAAAAGATAGGGTCTCCCTGTAGCTCTAGGTAGCCTGGAATTTGCTATGTAGATCAGGTTGGCCTTGAGCTCAAAGAGGTACTCTGCCTCAGAGTGGTGGGATCAAAGATGTGGATTGCCTCATGTGTGGTTGGTTTGTTTTGTTTCTTGTTTTTTTTGAAACGGTCTCCCTAGTCCCAGCTTGCCTGGAAGTCATTATGTGGACCAGGTTGGACTCTATCTCAGAAGAGATCTACCTGCCTCTACCTCCTGAGGGCTAGACTTACAGGCATGTACCAACATGCTCTTCTGGGCTGGAGAAATAGCCTAGCGGTTAAGAGCGCCGACCGCTCTTACAGAGGACCCAGGTTCGATCCCCAGCACCCACATGGCAGCTAAGAACCGTTTGTAACTCCAATTCCAGAACTCCAGTTCCAGGGGAATCTAACACCCTCTTCTGACCGCCGCGGCATTGCACGACACGGGTGCACAAACCTACATGCAGACAGTATACTCATACACATACAAAAATAAAATTAAGAAAAAAATGCTCTTTGTCCGTCTTATTTTTGGAGACCAAACTTGGTGCTTACCAGTTTGGCAAGATTAGCTGGTCAGCAGGTTCTAGGGATCTTCCTGTCTTCTCTCCCTAGTTGGAGAACTGAAGGTGCATGCTACCACACCTGGCCTTTACCTGGGGCTTGAGGATCTAGGCTTAGATCCTCATGCTTTGTGGTAAGCACGTTACCAGCAAAGTTATCTCATCATCCCTGTATTTTCAGCTTGCTAGATAACTACCACTAGGACTGTACAAGATGTCATAGCAGTGTAGTTGGTGTCAGTGTGTGACCATGTTTTCTAAACTCTTGTCCAGAGCATGTGGCAGGCGTGTGGCAGTGCAGATTTGAAGACTGCAAGTGACTCTTCCTTTCTTTCTGTTCTTAGTGTTTCTGACTTTGAGAAGCAGGGTCTCAGGTTCCCTTTAGCTGAGGATGAGTTTGAATTTCTGATCCTCCTGCTCCTACTTTCCAAGTGTTGGGATTTCAGGTGTGATGCACTATACTAGCTTCAGGGGACTTTCTCTTGAGAAGCCCACACTCTAGAGAGGGTGCGTACAACTGTCTTTTCCCGAGTATCTGTCTCCCTTAACCCCCATGCTTAAATCAGTATTAAAACATTCCTTAATAAAATCCAACTCTGCTTTAAGAAAAATTGCCTTAAAGGATGCCTGAATTTCAGAGTAGGGGTTGAGGTGTAAGGATTAGTGGCCTGGGGACAGAAGAGAGGGTGTTTGTGTCCCAGCTCAGGTTCTCAGTGGCCAAACAACAGGAGCACCCCAGGCTCCAAGTGGAGTTGATGCCCCATTTTAGCAAACAGTGAGAAGGAGAATGGCTGGAGCTTGGAGGATGACAAGAGCTGTGAGATGAGTTTGTGTCTTTAGCAAGTGCCACCCAACTACACTTGCCTCTTGGGCAGATGGCTGTGTGGGTGGCAGATTGTTAGCTGTGGGTGCTGGTTTCTCTGTGCTGTGGTGAGTTCTTGTAATAAACCTGGTGGCCAAGGCAGGCTGATGCCCACAGTGTTCATCTCCATGTCGGAGCAAAGGTGACTGGGCCCACTTGTTGCCATGTGGGAAGACAGCAGGAACCAAATACTACTGGTCCCAGGGCAGGATTCAGTAGGGTTTGTGTTGCTGTATCTTCCGTGCATGATCATGGCCTATGCACATGTTAGGAGTGAACAGACATGAAGATCCTGATAAAGAGCTGGGCCCTGGCAGCACTAGGGGTGGGGTGGGGTGGGGCGGGGCGGGGCGGGGCCTCTCAAGGAGCTTCCCAGAAGAGAATACCTTCACTCATCCTTGAGAGGCCAACCAAAATGGTCTCCTAATCGTAGAGAAAAAGACTGTAACACCTTGTACTTTGTCAGAAATTAGAACTTGCACTTGGTTTCAGTGTGCTGTCTTATCCTGAGTTGGGTTGGGTTGGTTCGGTTTGGTTTGTTTTTGTTGTTGTTGTTGTTGCTGTTGTTGTTGTTTTGTCTTTTTGAGACAGGGTCTCCCTTTAGTCCCAACTGGCCTGGAGCTGGCTATGTAGACCAGGCTGGCCTTAAACTCACAGAGATTCATCTGCCTCTGCCAACTGCTAGGATTAAAGGAGGTAGAGGTGGGTGGGTTTTGTGAGTTCAAGGCCAGCCTGGTCTACAGAGTGAGCTCCAGGACAGCTAGTACTAAAAGGGAGAACCTGCCTCAAAAATACAAAAAAAAGGAAAAAATTAAAAGGCATGCAACACCATGCCTGGCTTATCCTGAGTTTTTTGGGTTTTTTTGTTTTTAATTTTTATTTATTTCTGTATGTGTATCAATGTACTGTCTGCATGCAGGTCTGTGCACCTGTGTCGTGCAATGCCGCGGAGGTCAGAAGAGGGTGTCAGATTCCCCTGGAACTGGAGTTCTCCTGGAACTGGAGTTTCAGACGGTTCTCAGCTACCATGTGGGTGCTGGGGATCGAACCCGGGTCCTCTGTAAGAGCGGTCGGCGCTCTTAACCGCTAGGCCATCTCTCCAGCCCCTATCCTGAGTTTTAAAGCTGAACTATAACCCCTACCCTGCAGCCAAAGTGATCTTTCTGGAGCACGGGGGTTTTTTTGTTTTGTTTTCTCTTTTTGAGACAGGGTCTTCCTGTAGGCCCAGCTGTCCTGGAACTCGCTCTGTAGACTAGGCTGGCCTTGAGCTCACAGAGATCCACCTGCTTCTGCCTCCTGAATGCTGGGATTAAAGGCATGCTCCACTATGACCGGCTTGGAGCACAAGCCAGGCCACCATATTCAGAGCAAGTCAATGCTCTGCTCCACATCAGCATTGGGTCTAAACTCCTGAGGGAGGCCATGGCTCTTCCTTACCATTCCAGCCTTTGACACCTAGCTCAGTGCCTAGCAAGCAGCTGGAAGTGAGAGCTCAAATCCAACTTGTGTTCATTGTGTTAAATGTACTAATCTACCATTTTCTTACCATTGACCTCGTTTAGTATAAAAAAGATCATACACTCCCTTTGTTTTTTCATAGAGAAACTAGATCAAATAATTTGCTTAAGACCACAGAATAGGATACAGTTCAGCAGCTCAGTAAACAGTGGAGTGATTGATTGAATCCTCTCCCTGATCGAGATTACTTTTCTCTCATCCTTTACATCAGGCCACCTGACCTATATCCTCACTAGGTCTATATACACATGGAGAACTCTAGTCCCATTCCCTAACTTGGATTGCTTCTATTTATTGTTCAGGACCTATCTTACTGATTCCCTCAGAGAAACTTGTATATCTTTTTACTGAATTATGATACTGAAAATCCCTACTGATCCCTGAACTCTGGAGCTTGGGTCAACACAGATGTGTTCCAGGAAGAGTATTGAGTACTTGAGGAATATTTGGGGTGTTTGAGAGCATTGAGTGCTCTTGCAGTGAGCCGGGTTCGATTCCCAGCACCCACATGGTGACTAACAGCCTTCTGTAACTCCAGTTCCAGCAGATCCAATGCCCTCATCTGACCTCTGTGGGCATTGCACTACATGGGTGCACTTAAATCCATGGAAGGCAGTACACTTGTACACATAAAATAAAAACTGTTTGTGGAGCTGGAGAGATGGCTTAGTGGTTAAGAGCACTGACTGCTCTAGCAGAGGTCCCAGGTTCAATTCCCAGCACCCACATGGTGGCAAACAACCATCCATCCATAACTCCAGTTCTGGGGGATCTGATGCCTTTTGTCCTCCCTGGGCATTTCACAGACAGGTGCACTTACACTCAATGCAAGCAATACACTAATACACAGAAAAAAAAATAATAAAATTTTTAAAAGTTGTGTTTGTATATGTATTTGGTATTTTTGAGACATGGTCTACCTGTTGCCCCGGCTGGCATGGAAGTGGCTGTACCAGGTTTACCTTCAACTCACAGAGATCTACCTGCCCCCGAGTGCTGGGATTAAAGGCATGTACCACCACACCTGGTAATAATAAATATTTTTGGAAAAAAAGAACTTGAGGAATGCTTGCTGAACAAACTCCTACATCTCTAGAGCTGGGCTCAGTTGTAAAAGACCCTCACTGGCCTCTTTTCTTTCTTTAGCTTTATAGAGACCCTTGTCAGTTTGAAGGATCAGGTGAAATTACTTTTTCCATCATCCTTATCTCAACCTAGGCATAAGACTGAAATGTGGAGGTTCTTAAAAATTATTTCAGGCCGGGCGTGGTGGTGCACACCTTTAATCCTAGCACTCCGGGAGGCAGAGGCAGGGGGATCTTTGTGAGTTCAAGGCCTGCCTGGTCTGCAGAGTGACTTCCAGGACAGCTAGGGCTACAGGGAGACCCTGTCTCGAAAAGACCAAAAAGAAAAAAATATATATTTCAGGCTGGAGAGATGGCTCAGTGGTTAACAGCACGCATGATTGCTTTTGCAGAGGACCCCGGTTCCATTCCCAGCACCCACATGGTGGCTAAGAACCACCTTTAAGCTGGGCGTGGTAGTGCACGCTTTTAATCCTAGCACTCGGGAGGCAGAGGTAGGTGGATCTCTGAGTTCAAGACCAGCCTGGTCTACAGAGTGAGTTCTAGGCCAGCTGAGGCTATAGGGAGACCCTATCTAAAAAGACCCCCCCAAAAAAATAATTATTTCATAACCACAGCTTCTAGATCTTGAATAAGGAGGGGTTTGGTATAGACCTGAACTATTCTCGTGCAGCCTGATTTGTCTGTATTGAGAACGGGTGCACTGAAGTCTAGGAAGATGGGCTGTTTTTACTTGATGCATCAGCTCTCCCACTTGTGGCTCCCAGTGCCTTAAGTGAAGACTTTGGGGTTTGGGGGTTTTGTTTTGGTTTGGGGGGGGTCTTTTTGAGACCCTGTAACCTCAGCTGGTCTTAAACTCACAGAGATCCACCTGCCTCTGGCAAGCGCTGAGATTCGAGGTGTGCACCACCATGCCTGGCAAGACTTTGTAATGTTATCATTTGGTATATGTTAGGGATTTAGCTTAAGGAAAGATCTCACTATGTAACCCAGGGTAGCCTTCGTCTCCTGATTCTCTTGCTTTCTGAATAAATACTAAGATTATGATGCGTGTACCACCACAGCTAGCTCATCCTTCCTTGGCTCTTTCTTCTAGGACTTTGAATGTGGAAATGATGTGGAACTTTCCTTTACTAAGAATGGGAAGTGGATGGGCATTGCCTTTCGAATCCAGAAAGAAGCCTTAGGGGGTCAGGCCCTCTACCCTCATGTCCTGGTGAAGAACTGTGCTGTGGAGTTCAACTTTGGGCAGAGGGCAGAGCCCTACTGTTCAGTTCTCCCAGGGTTCACATTCATTCAGCACCTTCCCCTCAGTGAGCGGATCCGGGGCACCATTGGACCAAAGAGCAAAGCTGAATGTGAGGTGAGTGGGACCACAAATCTGAATTGGTGGCCTTTCCTCCGGAGCCGCCCAAGGCAGGGGAAACTTGGGGTATGAGGCTTCTTCGTCCCAGTGCCTTGAGGTAGGGATTAGAATTAAAAAGCTGTTTTTATGGCAAGGTGAAATCCAAAAGGAAGTAACCCCACTGCTCCTCAGCAAGGCCAGAATATGAGGAAGACGACTTCCTCACAGCAGAAAGGGACACTGGGCACTGGCGAGTGCACTCTGTGCCTCCCACTCATGCACAAGAACAAGACAGGTGGGCCCAGCAGCTGTACTGATGACCTTTGTTTCCCTTTGTTTATTTTTATGAAACAGGGTCTCTGTAGCCTAGGCTGGCCCTGAATTCATGGGAGTCCTCCTGCCTTCACCTCTCAATTGCTATACTTATGATTTGGGGGCGGGGGCTCTTTTTGAGACAGTCTCCCCATAGCCCCAGATGGCCTGGACCTTCCTCTGTAGACCAGGCTGGCCTTAAACTCCCAGAGATCTACCTGCCTCTGCCTCCCAAGTGCTGAGATTAAAGGACCATGCTACCATGACTCTTTCTTAAGATACTTTTTCTTTTTTTCTTTATTTATTTCTGTATGTGTACGAATGTACTGTCTGCATGCAAGTCTGTGCACCCGTGTCGTGCAATGCCGCGGAGGTCAGAAGAGGGTGTCGGATTCCCCTGGAGCTGGAGTTCTCCTGAAATTGGAGTTTCAGACGGTTCTCAGCTGCCATGTGGGTGCTGGGGATCGAACCCGGGTCCTCTGCAAGAGCGGTCGGCGCTCTTAACCGCTAGGCCATCTCTCCAGCCCAAGATACTTTTTCTTATAAGTGGTTTATATTTATTTTCTCTAATTCTAGTGCTTGCAAATAAATTTACATGAAGATTTCAGAATTTATTCTACTTTTTAGGTTCTCCATTTGTAATTGAGGTGACAGGAAGTTTGATAATACTGTTGTATTTATTTAATAATATTTGTGTGCTATGCCCTAACACATGAAAATCTCCCTTTGTACATTTTGAGATAGTTGTACTGTTAACTTAGGCTGGCATCAAACTCTTGGAGCTACAGGGAATCATGCATGACAGGGAGGGAGAATCTGTTTTCTCCAGGGATTAGCTCCCTGAGAGGTTATCAAATCCCACATGGGTAGCCTTAAACACAGGTGCACAGGAACACCACTAAGTGGACTTAATACATAGTTTTTACACACACATACACACATTTGTAAATGTATATGTAACAAAAGTGGCAAGAAACTGAGAGGAAGCAGCAGTGCATAAAGCGGGGATTGGTGGGGCTAAGAGGGATGGGAATCATACAGACAGTGCTCATATATGATATTCTCAAAAAATACCTCCTGGACTCAAGTGACCTCCTGCTCAACCTCCCAAACAACTCCTGCTACAGGTGTGCACCGTTATACCCGGCCTGTAACATTTGAATGGCCTCAGAAATTAATCATCCCCTCATTATGCATTTATGTTACATCTGGTGTTTGCTGAATTCTAAATATGCTGGGTGAATGGAATTCATGACCTCGGGTACAGCTTATAGTCCCCATTTCAGACTCTAGGGCTATACCACTTCTCATACCCCTCTGTGGTCTAGTCCCAGCCCATGGTTTTCCTGTGCTTAATCCTCCTTGAATAAGAAAATAAATGCTGTCAGCAGGGCTTGACTTCATGCTCACCCTATGCCAGACCCTTACTCAGAATCTGACAAGCCTTATGTCTTGAATCACAACAGCAACACTGAGATAGATGCTATTATTGCTTCCATTTTCCAGAGGCAACCAGGAAGCTCAGAGTCACCATCATGGGCATCTTCAAGCCAGGGTGGTACCATACCACATGCTGCTGCTGTTTCACAGCACTCCTTCCCTGTCCTATTCTTGTAGATTCTGATGATGGTGGGCCTGCCTGCTGCCGGCAAGACCACATGGGCCATCAAACACGCAGCCTCCAACCCTTCCAAGAAGTACAACATTCTGGGTACCAATGCCATCATGGACAAGATGCGGGTAAGGGTGACCTGTGAATTCACCTTACCCACCTCCCAGCTCTTGGGTCCTGCCTGCACCTAGAACCACTCATCTCATTACCTCTTCCTGCCCACAGGTGATGGGACTGCGTCGGCAGCGAAACTATGCTGGCCGCTGGGATGTCCTGATCCAGCAGGCCACTCAGTGCCTCAACCGCCTCATCCAGATTGCTGCCCGCAAGAAACGCAACTACATTCTAGATCAGGTAGGGAACCTAGTTAATGAATGGGAATTCCTCTCTGGTCCTTTTCTCTTTTCTCCGTAATGTTATGCAGCAGGTGTGCTGGTCAGGATCCACCATACAAGAGGACACAGCTACAGACCCTTCACACAACACGGCCCTCTGAGCCCAGTCTGTGGTAAAGTTTGCAGCCATGATCCAGTCCTACCAGCTTAGGGTCAGCAAGCAGCCCTCAGAAACATTCTTAGACAAGAGCCAGTAGCCAAGTGAAAGAGACATAGATTACTGAGCCTCACAGACTAGGATTGAGCCTGATCTCTGTCACTTGCTAGCTACACATTTGTCGCTGAGTTAACTTTATCCTATGAACCTCAGCATCTTGATTTGTAAATTGGAGAGCCTAATGCCACCACAGACCTCCACAGCGCTTAGCTTCCCAGGGATGTTCCAGGGATGCACAGATCTATTACGTCACGGTATTTTCTACCTACATCTCACTGAAGGGTAAAGTTTGTCAATTTTGAATTAGGATAAGAAAATTATCCATGGTTTTCAGCATTGTTAAAAAGAAGAATGACCTAAATTAGTTTAGAATCCCTGTCTTAGACTAATAAGTTCCAAGTGTTTGTTGGCTGTACAGCATTGTACTTGACATTTGTCCTGAAGGCTTCCTAACTTTTCTCTACTTGTGGATCTGTGAGTAAACCTTGAATTCTTAAGTTACCAAATATGTCACTATAGTAAAACGCTTTCCTTAGCACAGCTGATTGGTTGTCATGTATTCAGAGGTCCTGATAATTGGAGCTGGTGACTGGTAATAGTGGTTGGCCTGTTGGGAAAGAAATCCCCAAGGACCATGTTGCCTTCACATGGGTTGAAGATCATACACAGAACAGTTGGGGACAGTGCAAAGGCTACACTTGGGTATTCCTACCTGTCAGTGAGGGCTCCACCCATCTCTCTCTCTTTGGAGATCCTTGGCCTCACTTTTTTGTCTTGGTTTTAGGGGCTGTTTTTTGTTGTTGTTGTTGTTGTTGTTGTTGTTGTTGTTGTTGTTTTGTCTTTTTGAGACAGGGTCTCCCTTTAGTCCCAGTTGGCCTGGAGCTCGCTCTGTAGACCAGGCTGGCCTTGAACTCACAGAGATCCGTCTGCCTCTGCATCCCAAGTGCTGGGATTAAAGGCGTGCGCAACCATGCCTGACTTGGTTTTGGGTTTTTGTACTATGGATTGAACCTAGGGCCTTAGGGATGCCCAGGCACATGCCAGCTAGCTGTGTTTTCAGCTGTTCTCCCACACCTCACCTCCTGGCCTCACTTTGCCCCATTTTTAAAATTTTTGTCTGCTCATTTAACTATTCTGAAAGGCCAAGTGCTGGTACTAATATCCTAAGGACCCTCTTTTGGATTTCCTAGAAAGAATTCCCTTCCTGTCCTTTTCTCATTGTACTAACCTAATCAGCTCAACAGTGGAAGTTAAAATCACCACACATTGCCTGCTCTTTTTGTCCAGGAGGCCTCTCTGGGTCTCTGCGGGCTCCATAGTTCAGCCAGACATGAACAGCTGAATGCTATCAGCCTTCTTGCCTGGTGCTGGCTTGTTTGGAGCCAGGGCCTGGGCTGCACCAGATTGCCTGTAGTCTTCAGACTGCCGCCCTAACTGGGAATGTGCAGATCAGGCCAACTGATCCAGAATGTCCATGAAGCAAAGGCCCTAACCTCTGAGGGTGAGGAGGAAGATTCCTATGGTTAGCACCGAGGATGGAGTCCAGGTGTGAAGTTCGAGGTTAGGGGGTCCTAGGAAGGGAGTTTAAAAGCCAGCGGCCTTTCCTGATTTATCATAAACCCCAAACGTGTGTTCTGGAAAATTCTCAGTATGCGGAGAATATTGTGAATGTGAGCAAAGAAGGTTCAGAGAAACCCCTGGTCAGATCCTTGCACTGCCTACCCACGAGCTGTAAGGGTGGGGGTACACTAGAGTCTAGCACAGCACCATGCTGTGAGTCACTGCATTTCCCGAACCTCTGCTCATCCTGGAAAGACAGTGAGGCTGTGCACCAAGATTCTGTTTTGGCCAGGCCTCCAGCCCCTGCACCTAAATGTGTCTCACAGGCACACGTTCTCATCCCATAATGATCTGAACAGCCTTTGAAGATTGTGTGGGCATCAGAGGGAAGTATGTGGCATATTAGAGGGGAAAAAAAAAAGATGGTAGACTAAAGGGGAAACAGAGACCTCATAAAAGGAAGGAGCCTGTCTTAAAGTCAAGCAGTTCGTGTCCTGGTGACTTCCCAGGTGGCTAAATGCTTGCTGATGGGGCTGTGAAGGGAACTAGAGAAGGCTTGCTTTCAGGAAGTAGACCAGGGTATAGAGGATGAAGGAGCTGGCGCTTTGTCCTCAGGGGAGTGTACAACATAGCCATGTTTGCATTCAGGTGGTGGTAAGTTTCTTTTTTCTTTTTGATCTTTCTGAGACAGGGTCTCCCTGTAGCCCCAGCTGGCCTGGAACTCATGGAGATCTGCATGCCTTTACCTCCCGAGTGCTGGGATTAAAGGTGTGGGCCACCACGGCCAGCTGAGGAGCTGGTTTTCTTTCTTTTTTTTTTTTTTTGAGGAGCTGGTTTTCTATGAGACAACAAAGTTGTTGAAACCACCATCTTGAAGACCCTTCAGGAGGGTATCGCAGCCCAGCCATGCTGGGAATTGGTCTGTCAGGGCTGTATAGGATGACTTTGCCAACTTAGTCTCACCTTGAAAACTTTTGGTTCTAAGTCTACTTGGTGTTTCTGTTAGCAGGTGTCACAATTTTGCCTGAATCACACCCAGGGCTAGAGTAGATGCCCAAAGGAAACTGCTTGTTAGCAGGCATTAGAGGAAAGGAAGTTTGTTCCCTCCACCTCCCCGCCCCTGCTGTCCCCAAAGCCTCGAGACTATTCCATTCCTGGCACTCAGCCCAATTATCTTCCTATGCGTGTAGTTCCTAACGCTGGGCTTCGTTCTCCTCACTCAACCCAAAGCACACTTTCCCTACCGGTCTTAGATGTGCTCCTCTGCTGCTACTCAGCTTCTCCTGCTGCCAGACCAGCCCTGTTGACCTGTGACAGTAGACAGAATCAGACAGGGGGCCTTTCAGAGAACTCAGAATGTCAGCAGAAGTTACTGCCTATGCCAGTTATGTCCTTACTCCCTCAGTCTGTCGCACAGCAAAACTAACCCAGCAGCTTCTCTGAGAAACCCAACTCCTACCCTTCTGCCCACTTTCAGTGATTGGAGGTAGTCTGGAGCCAGGGAGCCTGAGAACACAGCCAGCCTAGGCTTCTGTCATTGAGCTGACATCTCCAAGCAGTGTGGGGCTGGGAGGAGCAGGAGCTGGGCAGTGAAGGCGGCATATGTCTGGAAAAGCTGACCTGGCTGCTGTTCCTGTCTCCAAGCAACAGCCACAGGGCCCCCAGTGACCACAGCAGTGCAGGGCTCGCCCCAAGGCTCTGACCTCATTGTGTTTGCTGTGGTAACAGCCACTAGCTGCTAATTTGCTTTCCTCGAGGAAAGCCAAGCATTTGCATGGCCCCTCTTCCCTTCCCTAGCCAAGGAAAAGGCAGGGGAAATACACTCTGGCCAAACTTGTCCAGAGAGAGCTTCTCACCACCTCACCTTCCAAGCACCTATGGCTCAGAGTCACAACTCATTGCAGACAAAGAGCTGTTCTCATGTCTAGTCTCATCTGCCCTCATCCCCCTGTCTTCTCAGGTTAGAGACAGCCCTTTTGGCAGTGCTATTCTCTTCCCTGTCCCCTCAGTAGGACTTTGACAGGGCAAGGGTGCCATACAGAAAACCTCTAGGATGTATTCCTCCATGCCTTCTGCGGTCAGAGGAATCAGAATAGGACCACCTGAAGCATTGAAAAGAATGGACCAGGTTAATAACACAGTCACCCTGATGTTCACCCACTTTGTCTTTTGTGTTAAGAGGAAACTTGATTGTTTTGCTGAAGGGAGCTAAATTGTGTCTTCCTATAACCAAATGCTTCACTTTTTTTTTTTTTTTTTTTTTTTTTTTTTTTTTTTTTTTTTTTTTTGAGACAAGGTCTTACTATGTAATCTTGGCCTGGAACTCCTTGGCCTCCATGTCACAGAGATCCGCCTGCCTCTGCTTTCTGACTACTGAGCAGTAATGGGGACTTACCTTTTCTCCTAACTGTAACCTATGTCCTTGAAGTCATTTGTTACCCAAGCCTACCACCCCTAACTGTCCCCTTCCTTTAGGAATTTCCAAGGGCAGGGAAGAACATTTCTTCCATCTGGGGAAAAGATCCGTTGCCCCTGGGTGCCTTGCGTGAAGCCTCTCCTAGGATGCAGTGACTGTGTGCTCAGATCTGCCCTGGGTGCTGGCTTCTTTCCCTGCTGCATGCCATTAAGTTTCATATCTGCAAGTCCTCACAGAACTAGCAGGATGAGGACATGATCCCCTTCTTTCAGATGAAATTTGAGGCTCAGACTAATTAGAGGACTTGTCTACAGACTCTCAAATCTATAGCTCCTCCCCATGCTCTGCCTGTCCTGCCTCACTGTCCCTGTCTTTCTATTGGAGAGATCCCTGCAGCTTAACCTTTCTCTTTGGTCTGGATTGCTTTAGTCAACATCACAGTATAAATATCCACAGCACCCCACCCAGTGACTACTTACTATATTGATGGTGGCTCACATTTGTTAAGTGTTGGCTGTAAGCCAGGGCCCAGGCTGACACAAGAGCCTTAACTCACATGAACTCATTCTGTGATCACAGCAGTGAGCATAAGGCTTTAATATTATTTCCCCCCTTACAGGGCTTAAAACTTAGTACCACAGTAAGTTGATTAGATAACTTAGTACCACAGCAGGTTGATTAGATAACTTAGTACCACAGCAGGTTGATTAGATAACTTAGTACCACAGCAGGTTGATTAGATAACTTAGTACCATAGCAGGTTGATTAGATAACTTAGTAGCACAGCAGGTTGATTAGATCACTTAGTAGCACAGCAGGTTGATTAGATCACTTAGTACCACAGCAGGTTGATTTTGCAGAGTAGTGAAGAGTCTACCAGGCTGTCCTTTGTAAGGTGTTTCCTGGTTGAACACTGCCTGTTCATCCCCTCATTTAATCCTCACCAGACCTGGCAAAGGACCTGACTGCTGCATGGGAGGTTATTCAGCAGATGTTGGTACGGCTCAGTCATGTACATATATTCTGGAGTGGTGCTCCCTGCCAGCAGCACCTGCCCAGGAGACAGCTGCCTACCAAGGAAAACACAGGAGTAGCCAGCCACACTTGGGAAAGGCACAGGCTGTCACCTCAAGCTCTCTGGTCAGAAACTTGTGGGGAGGCAGTGTTTCAGAGACCTGGGGAGTGCAAGGTCCACAGTAGTGACTGCAACATTTCACACAGTTGTCAAAAGGTCTGGTTGGTTATGGCTTGTTCGTTGACTTTTTTTTATGTGTCTGAGTGTTTTGTATCCATGCATGAATGCAATGTCTGCAAGTGCCAGAAGAGGGCGTAAGATCCCTTGGAACTGGAATTGTAGACAGTTAAGAGCTACCATGTCAGTGCCGGGAACTGGTCTTCTGCAAGAGCAGCCAGTACTCGTAACCACTGAGCCATTGACTTAAAAAGAGGGGGGGAAAAAACTGGACAGAAGAATACTACAAAAGTTTAGAACTAGGCACAGCAGTGTGCACTGATAATCTTGGCCGACAGGAGGACTATGAGTTCAGTAGAGTGTGTACAGTACAATTCCTGTTTGTGTTAGGCAACATGTACTTCCAGAATTGTATGCATCTCAGTAGGCTATCTGAAATATCACTGATAGGTAGCTGGAGAGGTTATTAGTCTAAAGGGTATTCTTGTACTGTGAATATTTTACTACAAGCACATAATACTTTTCGAACCAGGAACAAGGATTTGTAAAGAACAAGACTCGTGACAAATGATATTAACAAGGAGAGTGGAGCCATTAGGAGTGCCCCTGTGCCTGTCAGTAGCCCCTCTGCTAGGTCACATCATTTGCTGAGGTGGACACGAGTTTTGAAAGTAAAGCATCGCTGTTTCCCTCCTCTCATCACTGCCCTACATCATGTACCTCAGGAAAAACAGCTTTGAACAGCCCATCTCTTATTCTACCTGCTCCTAGACAAATGTTTATGGGTCAGCCCAGAGACGAAAAATGAGACCATTTGAAGGCTTCCAGCGGAAAGCTATTGTAATTTGTCCAACTGATGAGGACCTAAAAGACCGAACAATAAAGCGGACTGATGAAGAAGGGAAGGATGTCCCAGATCATGCGGTCTTAGAGATGAAAGGTAGGAGGCTCCCAGAGGACCATTGCACCGCGGTCCTGGGGGAACAGCTCTTTACTCTGCCCGCCACCCCGCTCCCTGATGATTCCTTCTGAGGTCTTTTTTCTTTTGTTTCTATTTTATCTCCCATCTTCCACATCTGTGAGGGGCCCACTCTTTGTCTCAGTCTAGGAAAGGATTTTGAGACTCAATGGTGCTGGGTGGCAGCAGGCCAAGGGTGTGTAGGAACCCCAGCTCCAAAGCCTGTGCTCTCTTGCCTCTGGCACCCAGTGTTTGGGCAGGCCTCAGTTTGCTGAGATGTGGCTTCACTTGCCACAGAACCTCCTGAAAGTGAAGCCGAGAAATTCAAGCAACTCTGCTAAAGGGAGGAAGGAAGAAAAGTCTTTGTTAGCCCTTGGCAGTTGTTAACACCATCAAGGAGTTGGGGGCCATCTTAACCTATGTCTCATTCACTAATCCAGTCCCCTCCACCCTCCCACTGCAGGCTAGTGTCTGTAGGGGAAGGGGACCTGAGCTGACTGCCTCTTTCTTTCCTTGCTTGTAGCCAACTTTACATTGCCTGACGTGGGGGACTTCCTGGATGAAGTTCTGTTCATTGAGCTTCAGCGGGAAGAAGCAGACAGGCTTGTGAGGCAGTACAATGAGGAGGGCCGCAAGGCTGGCCCGCCCCCTGAAAAGCGCTTTGACAACAGAGGTGGTGGCTTCCGAGGCCGAGGGGGTGGCAGTGGTTTCCAGCGCTATGACAACCGAGGCCCTCCTGGAGGCAACCGAGGAGGCTTCCAGAACCGGGGAGGAAGCAGCAGCGGTGGCGGAGGAGGAGGAGGAGGAGGAGGAGGAGGAGGAGGCAATTACCGAGGTGGTAAGACATCTACCTCCTTGTCTCCTTTTATTCCAAGGTCAGGGCCAGGTTGACTGCTTCCAGCTAGCACTGATACTTCCCGAGCTCCAGCTGAGGGCCAGGCTCTAGTGCAGAGTGGGCAGGAGCCACTCTGGGACTTCAGGAATCATTCCCACCGTTCCACTCTTCCTAGCAGTGCTGCTGCCTGTTTGCGGGTCTTTTCCTCTCTGACCATCATCTCCTGGAGCCCATCTCAGAATCTGGAAAGGCGAATCATAGGATTGCTTTTGGGTTCAAAAACAAATTAAGGGGCTGGAGCTCAGTGGTTAAGAGCACTGGATTTGGTTCCCAGCACTCACATGGTGGCTAACAACTGTCTGCAACTCCAGTTCTGGGAGATCCACACCCCCTTCTGGCTTCCATGAACATTGCAGGACACAGGTGCATTTACATGCATGCAGACAAAAATAGTTTTAAAGAATTAAATTTTTTAAGAAATGAAAGAATGAGCTTTGAGCAATTAATTTGCCCAAGATTACCCAACTAAATTGATCCGTGAGACAGGTGATCTAAAGCTCAGGTTTGTTCTCAGTCAGTCAGTCAGTCAGTCAGTCAGTCTTCAAGACAGGGTCCCCCTGTAGCCCCAGCCGTCCTAGAACTCGCTGTGTGGACCAGGCTGGCCTTGAACTCAAAGTGATTAAAGGCATATGCCACCACACCTGGTTAAGCTCAGGTTCTTAATAAGTGCTGCTGGCTTCAAAGTGAAGTGTGAACGTGATTTAATAAACACGGGGGGCTGGAGGGATGGCTCAGTGGCTGGAGGGATGGCTCAGTGGCTGGAGGGATGGCTCAGTGGCTGGAGGGATGGCTCAGTGGCTGGAGGGATGGCTCAGTGGCTGGGGGGATGGCTCAGTGGCTGGGGGGATGGCTCAGTGGCTGGAGGGATGGCTCAGTGGCTGGGGGGATGGCTCAGGGGCCCAGAGCACTTGCTGCTCTTCCAGAAGATCCATTGCATTCTTCTGGCCTCTACACAGACTCACATGCACAGAAATTAAAGCTTTAAAAATAAATTTTCGTTCGTTTTTCTCTTTTGTCGTCTTCAAGACAGAGTCTCCCTGTAGCTCCAGCTGGCCTGGAACTCACCCTGTAGACCAGGCTGGCTTGGAGCTCACAAAGATCTGCCTGCCTCTACCTCCCGAGTGCTAGGATTAAAGGTGTGCGCCACCACGCCCAGATTCTCTTGTTTTTTTTTGAGTCAGGGTCTCCCTATAGCTCCAGCCAGTCTGGAACTCACAGAGATCTCCTGCCTCTGCTTCTCAAGTGCTGGGATTAAAGGTGTGCACCACCACACCTGGCCAGCTTTAAAGTTTTTTTTTAATAGACATGTCAGTGACTTAGGGATGCTGTGACCTCACATGTTCCCAAGGTAGCTTGCAAAAAAACCCAGCAGTGCTCAGGAAGAGCCTCCTAAGGAGTGGATGTCTAAGATAAAACTGCCACATACTCACAGGAGGAATTGGTTAGGTGAAGGAGGGAATGTGTTCAGGCCCAAGAAACAGCTACACAAAGGGTCATGAGAGGCCTGCTCACTTTGCCAGTTCTGTTGAAGGTTACATCTCGCTCACTTATAGCTGCTCACTGATACCCTTACCAGGCTCACAGTCTAGTGGAAAAGACAAACCTGTCAACAAAAAAATGACACCTGGTGTTGTCAGGGCAAGAACAAAGACGTGTGCCTGGAGGGGCCTGGAGATCCTCAAATGGTGTGTTGTGTTTGTCCGCTTTACTGAGCTGGCCCCTGGCATGGACTACAGCAGCCCCGCCCTCTGGGCTATGTGTGGAGGATGGTGAGGCCTCTCATGCCTGTGCATTTCCATAATTCAGGTTTCAATAGAAGTGGAGGTGGTGGTTACAACCAGAACCGCTGGGGTAACAACAACCGGGATAACAACAACTCCAACAGCCGAGGCAGCTATAACCGGGCTCCCCAGCAACAGCCGCCACCACAGCAGCCACCACCACCACAACCACCACCACAGCAGCCACCACCGCCGCCTAGCTACAGCCCTGCTCGGAACCCCCCAGGGGCCAGTACCTACAACAAAAACAGCAACATCCCTGGCTCCAGCGCCAATACCAGCACCCCCACCGTGAGCAGCTACAGCCCTCCACAGGTGAGGAGACATGTATGTTCGTACATATGTATGCACTCACATGGGGAGAGGAGGGGTCTGAGGGAGTTACTAGCACATTGTTGGGCCACAGGTCTTGGTTCTTCCCTTCAGCCTGCCCTTCTCCCTGGCAGTGCTGCTTAATTGGGATGAACCCTAGACATTGCCAGAAGCCCTCCAAACCCAAGGAGTAAATCAACCCTTTCCAGAACCTAACCCTGCCTCCACCTGCCTCCTCTCGTGGTGTAAGCATTGGCTCCACCATCCAACCACATCTTTTGGCTGTTATTGGCCTCATTGGATCCCTAAGAAAGTACTCAGTGGAATTACCTCTCACTCAGTGTGGGGAGACCAGGACGCAAAATTAGGCAAGGATCTGCCCTCTTGTGCGAAGAGCCTCACCCTGGAGCAGCTTTGGGCTCTGGTACATGGAAATTCCTGATAGCTAGAGCAAGCTCTGTTTTCTTTTGTTGTTGTTTTGTTTTGTTTTTTAGTCTTTTCGAGACAGGGTCTCCCTATAGCCCCAGCTGTCCTGGAACTCACTCTGTAGACCAGGCTGGCCTTGACAAACTCACAAAGATCCGCCTGCCTCTGCCTCCCAAGTGCTAGGATTAAAGGCGTGCGCCACCACGCCCGGCCTCAGCAGTCTCTGTTTATTGCATAGCCAGTTCCTTAGCACCTTCTGCGTGCCAGGAGTAGCTGCCAAGAGACAGATGAGTGCTTCCCAGGTGTCATTTGGCCAGAACTTTTCCCAGAATAAGAGTGGGACAAGACCAGGTTCAAAGCCAGCCCCATAGGGACCTGATTTGTGACCTTGGACAGTTTTTCCCCATAAAGGACTAGAGGTGTTTGTTTGTTTGTTTGTTTATTACCTTTTTGAGACAGGGTCTCCCCATAGCCTCATCTGGCCTGGAACTCACTGTTTAGACCAGGCTGTCCGTGAACTCACATCCATCTGCCTCTGCCTCACAGTGCTGGGATTAAAGGTGTGCACCACCGCGCCTGGCAGGACTAGCGGCACTAGAGACATTACTGCTGGTACTGTAGCTCAATGGTGAAGGCTCTAGGCTGGGAAAACCTGGGGTTGGTCATTTTTTAGCTCTGTGACCTTGGCCCAACAACCTCATTTTTTTTTTCTCAGACTTTTGTTTTTTAATTAAATCTATGTGCACGCACATGCAGATGCCCACGAAAGCTGGAGGCATCGGATTCCTATGGAGGTGGAGTTCTAGGCAGCTGTGAGCTGCCCAGAATGGGTGCTGAGTTCTAGACTCGGGTGGGTCCTCAGCGGGAGCAGAGCAGCTCTTAACCAGCTTTACCTTCTTGAGCCTCAGCTTTCATTTTTGTAAAGTAGGGCTAATGGAACTCAACCCAGAATTGATAATTTCACAGTAACAGCTACCACCATTTCTTCTTGGTGGGGGAGCTCTTTTTGAGACAGGGTCTCCCTGTAGTCCCATCTAGCCTGGAACTCGCTATGTAGACCAGGCTGGCCTTGAACTCACAGAGATCTACGTGCTTTTGCCTTCTGGGTGCTGGGATTAAAGGTATGCACCACCATGCGAGGCATTTCCACCATTTCTTGAACTCCTTGTCACACCGGCATATTGAACATCCATGACAGTTGGAATGGCTGGTTCTGCTATGATTATTGATTTGTAGTGAAACTAGGATTTCAGGGAATGCCCTGCACCTTGCTTCCAAGGTCCCAGAGCTGAAACTAGACCAGAGTATAGCCCTATGGTTTCCTGCCTTGTCCCAGCACATCAGACTGACTTACCTCCTTCTCTGCCCCAAACAGCTTCCATTAGGGAAGCACCTTCATCAGTTGGCTGCTTGCCAAGGTTCCTGCTATATGCTGTCTGTCTCACAAAACTTTGGTCTTTTTCTCTACTTTTCAGCCGAGTTACAGCCAGCCACCCTACAACCAAGGAGGTTACACCCAGGGCTATACAGCCCCACCACCTCCACCTCCGCCACCACCTGCCTACAACTACGGGAGCTACGGCCCTTACAATCCTACCCCCTACACCCCACCGCCACCCCCCACAGCACAGACTTACCCTCAGCCCAGCTATAACCAGTATCAGCAGGTAAGTGCAAGACGGGCCACCAGGTGAGACACCCAGGAGGCATTCCTGGGTGTGTACTCAGACTGAGTCCCTGCCCATCCCTGAAGTAGGACAGCCTACTTGCCTCAAGCCAGTGTTCATCTGGCCAGCCCTAATGTTTGGCAAACTGATCTGCACTGGCTGATAAATAACTGCTGTGTGGCCACTTGCCCAGTGCAGCAAGCAGACCTGTTAGTGCTGGGCCTTTGACAGTATGGTAGGGCTGCCAGTGCTGCTCAGGAGACCAGGTCTATTCTTGTTTTGCCAGAGTAACCTTGGTTTCTGTCAGAGGATCCATGTGCTGACTGTTGTCACACTGCAGCCGTCTGCCGTGGGTGAGGGTCGACCACAAGAGGACGTAACTGTGGAGTGGTTGAGGGATGGATAACCTGATGTTGTTGATGTCTCCTCAGTATGCCCAGCAGTGGAACCAGTACTATCAGAACCAGGGCCAGTGGCCGCCGTACTACGGGAACTACGACTACGGGAGCTACGCCGGCAGCACGCAGGGCGGCACTAGCACGCAGTAGCCGGTGTGTCAGGAGGCCCCGCCAGCTTCCTCCACCAGCGCCTGCCTCAGCCCTTCTACGCCCTCTGGGTCCTGCGGTGCTGGGGACAAGTCATCCCAGGGCTGCCTCCCTCTAGCCCACTAACTCCCATCTGAGGGCTTCTTTCCCTATACAGGCCAGGCATTTTTTCTCTGAATTCAAACAGACAACAGTGACCTTTTCTTTTCTCTTTGTCCCCTCCCCGTCCCGCCATGTCCTCATCTCCCTACCTCTTCTCCCTTGGTCACACAGTGAGGCCACAGTGACTTGAGGGGAGGACCCTGCCTGTCCACTCCTCGCCCTGCTCTGGCCCCTCGGCTTCCCAGACTCTCATGCAGTTGGTTGTAAACTCTTTCAGGAGCTGTTTTACTGTCTACTTTTCAGGATTAAAAAAAAAAAAATCAAAAACTTACAAAAAGAAAAAAAAAAGCTTAAGAAGCAAATGCAGAGGGAGGAAGCAGTGACATATTTTTTTGGTAATTATGCTTTTTTTAATTTTTAGAATTTGTCTGTTTTTACTGTGGGTCAGCCATTGATACATCATCAAATAACCATTTCTTTGCTGAGTTCAGGTGACTAAGGAAGAGCCTCACCCTCGAAACAAAACAAACACGAAACCACAAAGAATCATCTTTAACCTAACTTTTTATACGATGTCTCAGTTCCCCGTAACTTTGCACACAAGCTTCTGTGTTCAGATGAATTGTAACTGCTTTTGTATTTGGAGAGAGTGTGACTATTGAACTTGAAACCTTTTATTCCAGGCGTCTTGGTAGTTTCTGGTGGGCTTAAGTGGGCGAGAGGGTCAAGGGGAGATGGGGGTGGGAGCTCCTTCCCTTTAGAACTGAAGTCCCCCCGGGCCCCTCTCTGAAGCTCTTCCAGGTGCCAGACCTCAGAAGTTTTACAGTGGGCCTCTTTGATTATTACTTCCCCTTTACCCATATGTTTTAACAGGATTTTAACAAACTGCACTTACTAAGAAATGTTTTGCCCTGTTTTGTTTTGTTTTCTTTCAATAAATGACATGGCACCTCCTAGCAGGAAGGAAGCAGGGTTGAGACCTGAAGTTACTGCAGTTGGCCTTTAATTGGGGTGGGAGGCCTTCGAAGGGGAAGCTCTTCATTCCTGTAAGCAAATGACAAAAGTGGTTCTTAGCCTCAACAGTCCGCGGGCAGATGGACAGACGGGGGGACCAGGCCCAGCGGGGTGCTGCTCTTACTCAGCACAGCCCTGTGAGGCTCCAGGCTCCAGGCTTGGGATTCTGGGAGCTTCATTTCTCAGCTGGTAAGCATTGTGTGCCCCTCGGACAGCATGGGCACTGAGCATTGCCAGGGTAGTCCTGCCCCTGTTCTTGAGCTCCCCTCCAGACAACACAGACTTGTGATCCAGCGGTGATTTGGAAGAGACCCTGGGGTGATGGAGGAAGTGGAGAAAGCGGGACTGAGCTTCCATTATTCCTTAGCGCCTCAGTTCTCTCCCTTCTGTGTGCTCAGACTGGTCGGTGGGCACCAGAACGCCAGCTCCACCTGCCTCCCTTCTAGGACCTGGGAGTCTCATGAAGGATTACAGCCTGTAAAAAGGAGAGCCCAGTGTGGTGGTATGTGCCTGTAATCCATTACTCAGGAGGCTGGTGTAAGGCATTTGCCAAGTTCATCAGGCTCAGTCTCAAAAAGTAACAAAAGAGCTGGGCATGGCGGCACACACCTTTTTTATGTGTATGAGTGTACCGTCTGCATGTAGGTTGGTACACCGGGGTCGTGTAATGCCACGGAGGTCAGAAGAGGGCATCAGATTCCCCTGGAACTGGAGTTAAAGACGGTTCTTAGCCCCCATGTGGGTGCTGGGAATCGAACCTGGGTCCTCTGCAAGAGCAGTCAGTGCTCTTTTAACTGCTGAGCCATCTCTCCAGCCCCAACCTGGTGTTGGGCATGGTGTTGCCCTTTTTTTTTTTTTTTGTCTTTGTGAGACAGTCTCCCTACAGCCCCAGCTGTCCTGGAATTCACGATGTAGACCAGGCTGGCCTTCAGCTCACAAAGATCGGCCTGCTTCTGCCTCCACCACGCCTGGCTGGCACACACCTTTAACCCCAGCTTTCGGGAGACAGAGGCAGGAAGGTCTCTGTGAGTTCAAGGCCAGCCTGGTCTACATAGTTCCAGGCCAGCTGGAACTACAGGGAGACCCTGTCTCAAAAAGGCCAAAAACAGTAACAAAAGGGGCAGAAAAGGTGGTTGAGTGGTTAGGTGGTGGTTCGGGGACCAGGTCCACAGGAGATGGTTCACAGCGTGCATAAAGCACAAGGTGCACCAACATGGCCAAAAGGTGGTTTCAAGGCCTGAAATGACCCTGAATATGAGGAGGGACCATGGTTGGGGGCTGAAAGGCACCAACCTGGTCAGGTTCCTGGCAGGTATCTATTGGACAGCAGTGCCCTCTGCTGGTCACTCCTGGTATTACGACTGGGTAGATTGGGGCAGATTCTGGCTGAAGCCTTTTCTCCACATCTCCATGTTTCTTTCAGAAGAATACAAGTAAGTACTGGATTAATGCTCCAACTTCAAAGATACCCCAGTTCCTTAGCCTGATCTCATTGCCCATAAAGCTCTAACCATTTAGTAGGGCTTATGAGGCCCTATGTGACCTTCAAACCCTAGACCACTTAGTTGTTCATTGTTTCTGGGAGATCACAAATCACCTTTGGAATTTACAACATGAATTTCTGCCTTTGAAAACGTTTACCTATTTAGGATTTTGCCTGAAAATGTGTGGGGTTCACAATACTCCACAAGCCAACCATGATCTTCAAGTTAGAACCTATTTTTAAAAAGCATTTTGTGTATATGAGTGTAATTGCTCTGTGTTTAAGTGTACCTGTGTTGTCCAAAGCCCCTGGAGGTCGGAAGAAGGTGGCAGGTCCCCTGGAACTGGAGTAATTAGACAGTTGTTAGCTACCATGCATGTGCTGGGAATTGAATCCAGGTCCTCTGCAAGAGCAGTCAGTATTCAACCAGGGATGGCACACACCTTTATTCCCAGTGGATCTCTGAGTACAAGGCCAGCCTGGTTTACATAGTGAGTTCTAGGCCAGCTGGGGGTACAGGGAGATTCTCAAAAAGACCAAAACTAGCTGGGTATAGTGGCACACACCTTTAATCCCGGCACTTGGGTGGATCTCTCAATGCTAGCCTGGTCTACAGCAAGTTCCAGGCCAGCTGGGGCTGTCTCAAAAAGACAAAAGGGCCAGAACTAAATAAATGGCTCAGGCTTACTTAAGACTTAGTATATAGCCTATGCTGGCCTTGAACTCAGCAATCTGAAGTCCAGCTTTTTATTTTATTTTTTACCTTGTTATGTAGCCTTTGCTGGCCTGGTAGTTACTACATGGAGCATCTGCCCAGTAGTAGTGCATTGTGGAACTGATCCAGACTGCCATACAACAGCTTGCCTTGGTCTCCTGGGTATTGGGAATGTTAAATGTGTACAGCATACCAGCTTTGGAGTTCTTACACCCTGATCATATTGAACAATAACTATCCGTGCTAGCCCTGCCTAGATAGTGCTCAACTTTAGTCCTCCAGGTCTCAGCGTGGGCCTGCCCTCCCAACCTGCCGGGCCAAGTGGTAGGGTCGGTTCAAACTGATGTGAAGTCCCTCCCCTTCCCAGGCAAATCCCAATCACAGCTCCCTCCACATCTGCAGGTTTCCTCCTCTACGGCCTAGAAACATTACGTTTAATCCCTGACTTCACGTCCTCGCAGCCAGAGGCAGAATGTGATGACAGAAGGGAGAGATGAGAAATATTCCTTGAGTGGAGAACAAACGAAGAAGGCACAAAAAGGATCAGATCACAGGAGATGGCTCAGCAGGTCAAGTGCTTGCTGTTTAATCACCAGAACCCACAGGGTGGAAGCTGCGAAGACCGACTCCCGCAAGTTGTCCTCCGACCGCATAGTGCGTGCAGGCAATTTTATTAAAAAGCGGGCCGGACATGGTGGCGCACGCCTTTAACCCCAGCATTGGGGGGCAGAGGCAGATTGGTTACTGTGAACTCCAGGCCAGCCCGATCTACATAGTGCGTTCCAGGCCAACTGGGGCCCAGTTGTGTGGGTGGTGGTCACGCAACCAACCGTTCCAAATACTGCCCACACGGGGACCTGGAGTTACCGCAGTGAACGAGTGACCACGGACCGTCGTGCAGTCGCAGGGGCGGAGGATCTATTCATTCCCTCTGCCGAGGGCGGGGCTCCGAGGATCACGCTGCGCAGGAAGAAGGGCCGCGTTGGCGTCGGAACTTCGGTGCCTGGGTTCAAAAGAACACCCGGCCAGTGGAGCTTGCAAAGCCGGAAGTGCTTACGGGTCCATCCGTCCAGTGTAGACTAGCTTCCGGAGCCCGCTGTGGCGGTTGATGAGTCGAGGAGCAGCGGGATGGAGGCCTCGGCTGTGGCGAGGAAGCCAGACGAAGGTGAGGTGTTGGCCGGGCGGAGCGATGGGAGGGTGCGCCTGTGGTGTGACTCGGAAATGACTCCGGCGAATGCTAAGCACTCTGGGGGGAATCTGACTCCAGCCTTCCACACACACTTGTCCTCTTTGGGGTCGGATTATTCTGCCTTGTGGCGGGTTGACCTTTCTCTCCATTTTCTTACCCCTTCCCACGCTAACTCTCAAGTTAACCAAGGTTTCCTGCTCTGGGCAGACTCTGCCATTCTTTCCCACGTTTTCTCTTTCCTGTGCCCACCCGAGCTGTCCAGGCCCCACGCTAGCGCCCCACCAGACTATCAGCTCCCGAACCTCTGACTCGGATCGCTGTTGTGTTTTGTTTTGTGACAGGGTCTTTTTCTATAGCCAGGCTGGCCTCAAGCTTTGCAGTTTCCTGCCTTGGACTCCAGAGAGCTTGGGTTACAGCTTTGTGCTGCCACGTGTATTTTTAAAATGTTTTTCTCTTGCTTCAAAGAAATAGATGTGGGGTGAAGTAGACTTGGGAAGCCGTTTGAAACACCATGAGTGAGTAAGGACTGCTAATTACTTAAGCACGGTGTTGATGTCGGGAGAAAGGAGTTTGTGTGCTCGGCCTTTGTGCTTGGAATTCTTCAGGCCTGCCTGGTGGCTCATGCCCCAATCCCAGCACTTGGGAGGCAGAGACAGGATTTTTTGCCTTTAGTTTGAGGCCAGCTTGGGCTACAAAGGGAGACCCTGTATCTTGAGAGCCTGTCTAAAAAAAAAACCTAAACAGAAAATGTGGATGGAATATGGTAAGAGAGGCTTGTAATCTGGCACTCAGGAAGCTGCAGGCAGGAGGGGCTGGGGGTGTGAATTGTCGTTGGGGTGCTTGTCTACCATGCAGGAAGCCCGGGGTTTGGTTTCAAGCACCATGTAAATTCCGTATGGTGGAGCTGGTCTATAATCCAATTACTTGAGAGGTAGAAGAGTATCAAAAGTTGAAGGTTATCTTCAGCTACAGAGATCTGGAGCAAGCCTGGGCTATAAGACCCTGTCCTTTTTATTTTATTTTATTTTACTTTTTGTCTTTTTGAGCCAGGGTTTCCCTGTATCCCTGTAGGCCCAGCTGGTCTTGAACTCACAGAGATCTGATTATCTCTGCGTCCCGAGTGCTGGGATTAAAGGCACATGAGTTACAAGACTCTGGGCTATATTTCAAGAAAAACGGAAACTGCCTTCACCCTGTGGTGCTTTCCAGACATTTTATGACTTCTCCAAAGAGTCATATACACTGCTCACCATTTTCTAGCCCACCACCACAGCCTGGCTTTTTACTCTGAAACCGCTCTGGTTTGGGTCCCCACGGACATCCCCCCATATGCAGTTAAACACAGCTACAGTTGTTTTGGGTTTGTTGGTTTCGTTTTAGTTTTTTGTTTTATTTGTGTTTTTTGTTTGGTGGATGGATGGATCGGTAGATGGATGGTTGCTGTAACCCAAACTGCTCTCAAACTCACAGCATCCTGCCTTACCCTCCTGGATGCTGGGACTACAGGTGTGTTCCCCCACATCCAGCTTTCAAGACTTTCCTTACTAGATTCCTTGGAGGATCCAGTCCCGTTAGCCCCTCTGCTTCCTTCCTGCCTCTCAGGCTGCTCCTTCTGAGTCCATGGTGTCATTTCTTACGACTTATAACAGATCATCAGAAGACAGGTACTTTAAATGAATAGAGATTTATTTTCTCACTGTCCTAAAGGCCAGAAATCTGTAATCAGTATCATCAGACTGAAACAAAGAATCCAAAGGCTTAGCTCCCTCACAGGGTCTAGACTGGTCCTTGCCTAGTCTAGCCAGAGGTGGTTTCTAGTGTTCCTGGCCTTGTGGCCACACCACCGTGTTCTCCGATTCCCCCTTCACACTACCTCCATGCATCAGATCTTCCTCACCCTCTCTTACTACATTTAGGACATTTAATCTAGTATCTCTCCATCTCAAGAGCCTTAATATAACTTATCTCTATGGAGACCCTTCCCCTCCCTACCCCTTTAAAGTGACTGTCACAGCTTCCAAGGTTGTTTGTTTTGGTTTTGGTCTTTTTGATACAGGGTCTCCCAGCTGTCCTGGAACTTGCTATGTTGACCAGGCAGGCCTTGAACTCACAGAGATCTGCCTGCCTCTGCCTCCCAAGTGCTGGGATTAAAGGTGTGTGCCTCCTCTCCCAACTGTGTATCTTTTAAGGACCTAATTTTTGGCAGTCACAGACGTGTCCTCTTCCCATCTGTCAGGGGCTCCTGTTTTGTGTCCTCCCCTCCCCCACCAGCTCTCATTTTCTCTACTTTAGTTCTCACCCTGGTTTTGATCACACAACTCATCTGCAGCCCAGTGCTTCTCTCTGGGGGAGTCTGGAGGCCCATGTCCCACTAGTCTCTTAGAGATGTCCCCTGCAACCAGCATACCATCCCTCAACTAAACCTGCTTTTTACCTGTTTCTCTGCCTCAGGTTGTCCTCTAGTCCAGAGCCCTGCACCTTCCGAATCCTCCCCTCCTCTCCCAGCCTCCAGTCCGGAGCCCTGCACCTTCCGAATCCTCCCCTCCTCTCCCAGCCTCCAGCCCAGAGCCCTGCACCTTCCGAATCCTCCCCTCCTCTCCCAGCCTCCAGCCCAGAGCCCTGCACCTTCCGAATCCTCCCCTCCTCTCCCAGCCTCCCATGCCTCGTCCATGCAGCCATCTCTTCCCCAACCTCACAGCCCCTGCTGGGACTCCAGCCTCTAGCTTCGATGACTACAACAGCGCCCACAGCCAGCATCCCCATCTCCCCTCATCCCCTAGCCAGGTTACCTAAACATGTCCCGCTTTCCTCCTGCTTGCCTGGGCTTGCTGAGGTTCCTTCCATGCCTGAAAAACAGCTCTCACCCCAGGTTGCCCTCTGGGTTTTCCTGTTCTTCACCCAAACCATCAACCTATCAGACTGGCTGCTTTCTGAGAACAGGAGCTTTAGGACCCCAGGACAATGGACACTCCTGGCTCAGGGCTTTATGCAGATTTAAAAGTGACTGGGTGGAAGTGGGAGTACAGAAGGGTAAATGAGTGAGCGGTGAAGGACCCAGCAAGGTAGTGAAGTCTTCATAGTACTGTGGCCAAGTGAAGAGGCCTAGTGTTGAGGAAGTCCCTGGGTCGGCTTTGGGGCCTTTGTACTGGCTATTCCCTCTGTTTTACCCCAGAAACTGTCTGAGTCCCTCGCCATCTCAGGTCTTGACTCAGATGTCACGGCCTTGGCAAGCCCTCTTTGACCATTCCCTTTTATTTTTTTTTTTTTTTTTTTTTTTTTATGTGTATGAGTGTACTGTCTGCATGTAGGTTGGTGCACCCGTGTCGTGCATTGCTGCGGAGGTCAGAAGAGGGTGTCGGATTCCCCTAGAACTGGAGTTAAAGATGGTTCTTAGCCGCCATATGGGTGCTGGGGATCGAACCCTGATCCTCTGCAAGAGCAGTTGGTGCTCTTAACCTCTGAGCCAGCTCTCCAGCCTGACTGTTCCCTTTTAAACTGTGCCTGTCTCCCCCTTATCTCCTCTTGCTATTTTTTGTGTAGCCAGGGAAATAGCTGAACCATCACACTGTCAGTAAGTTGGTCAGTTATTAATTGTCTGTGTGCTCCACCATGGTCTGTCTAGGGCCTGGAACAAAATCCAGAATGTAGTAGGTGCTGAGTAAAAGAACCAAGTGAGTTCGTGAGTGCCCAGCCCATTCCCACCTTACCCCACCCCTTCTTCCTTGCCTGCCGCAGTCCCGTCTGTGAACTAAAGACTCTCCCCTCCACTCACAGACTGCACAGAGCCCAAACCTGCACACTGGGGGGAGCTGAGCTGGACGCCTGTCCCATCCAGACACAAGGACCAGGACAAGGAGGAGGCAGTACAGAGCACACCGGAGGTCCAGGATGGTGACGCCTCCGGGGCCGAGAGCCCGGCCGTGAGTGCCATGTTACGTGCCATCGCTGCCAGCCGCCTGCCTGTGTGCAGCCAACAGCAGGGTGAGCCTGACCTGACAGAGCACGAGAAGCTGTCCATCCTGGGTCGGCTGTACCGCGAGAAGCCGCTGGTGTTCCTGGAGCGCTTCCGCACTGGCCTCCGAGAGGAGCACCTGGCCTGCTTTGGCCACCTGCGTGGAGACCACCGTGCGGACTTCTACTGTGCCGAGGTGGCGAGGCAGGGCACCGCCAGGCCCCGCACCCTGCGCACCCGCCTGCGCAACCGTCGCTATGCCGCCCTGAGGGAGCTCATCCAAGGTGAGGACGGCGGGACAGGGAAGGAGGGGAGACTGAGGCAAAACAGACAGGTTCAAGAAGAGGAGGAACCCAGAGAGATCTCAGGAGAGAAATTTTGGGACAAAGAGACCAGGGACACTTGGAGACCCACAGAATGTGAGGCAAGGGACAGCGGTGGGCAGACAAGGCCTGGGGGAGGGTGGGCACACAGAGAGCAGGGCTCAGAACCTAGGCTGGTGTGTATGTGAGACAGTTTGTCACTATGTTGCCCTGCCTGGCCTCGAACTCAAGTTCCTCTTGCCTCAGCCTCCCAAGTGCTGGCAGAAGTGACATTTTAGATCCGTGGGCTGAGGGCACGGCGCGCAGTGTTATAGTAACACACAGTGTTGTATAACACAGTGTTACAGTAATCAGTTGCCCCTAAGGACCATGAGTCCCAGCTTTGCACCATGTACAGAAGCACTATTGGAAACCAATGGGAATCTGTTCATGGCCTCCGGTCCATGAAGGCCACGCTGAACAGAACACACGGGAAGAGCACGAAGGGAAACTCTGATGCCTTTTGGACCAAGACCTTGGTAAAAGCATCTTGTGACCAAAAGTACCAGAACTTGAGTTAAAAGGTGAAAAAGCAATGAAGCAGAGAGCAAGCTAAGCTCTGGCAAGGGTCTCGGTGTGAACGTCAGAGAGACTGCCGCATGAGTGAGACAGGACAGACCAGAACACAGTGACGAGAGGAAGGGGATGAATGAGGAAACAGGAAGACAGAGAGGCAGAGGGGGAAAGGGGAGAGCAAGAAATGGGCCTGTGGGAAGGAGAGAGGAGCAGCAACAATCTGGGGGTGCTGCCGAGGAGGCGGTGAGAGGCGCGCAGGCAAGGTTACCTCCTCTGAGGGACAGATCCGCCCCTGTGAAGCAGACAGCGAGGAGGTCCGAGGGGACCAGGTGGGAAACAGGCGAGGGCTGACCTCCATGCCTCACAGCTCTTCACACAGGATGACCCAGCCCTGCCTCCTCACTGTACACATGGGCCATGTCCACACACATGTTCCCGTAGGTGCCAGACAGGCATGTCCAACCTGCATGCAATCACAGCCCCTGCCATCAGACATGCAGACACACAAGCATGTCCAACCTGCATGCACACACAGCCCCTGCCATCCGACATGCAGACACACAAGCATGTCCAACCTGCATGCACACGCAGCCCCTGCCATCCAACGTGCAGACACACAAGCATGTCCAACCTGCATGCACACACAGCCCCTGCCATCCGACATGCAGACACACAAGCACCGTGAGCGGTGTGCCAGGATGTGAGAGCAGATGGACACGTGACCATGCACACACACCTGGGGATATGGTACCTCAGGTAAGCACATGCTGCGTGCAGGCTGTGCACTCGTGCCCGCAGGACCTGGTTATGTGTGTGCTGCGTGCAGGCTGTGCACTCGTGCCCGTGGGACCTGGTTATGCACGTGCTGTGTGCAGGCTGTGCACTCGTGCCCGTGGGACCTGGTTATGCACGTGCTGTGTGCAGGCTGTGCACTCGTGCCCATGGGACCTGGGTGTGCGTGTGCTGCGTGCAGGCTGTGCACTCATGCCTGCAGGACCTCAAGCACCTGTGGTACTTAGTACTGAACACACGCACACATAGGTGTCCATCTTAGAAGCATGATCACACACATGCATGCCTAGGCACAGGTGCTCAGACACACCCGCCTTGCTTCCCACACAGGGGGTGAATACTTCAGTGATGAGCAGATGCGGTTCCGGGCCCCCTTGCTGTATGAGCAGTACATCGGACAGTACCTCACCCAGGAGGAGCTCAGTGCCCGCACCCTAGCCCCGCAGCCCCCTAGGCCTGGATCCCCTAGCACGCCTGCCTGCCCACTCTCTGACCTGCTGCTCCAGTCCTACCAGGAACGAGAGCTGCAGCAACGGCTGCTCCAGCAGCAAGAGGAAGAGGAGGCCTGTGAGGAGGAAGAGGAGGAAGAGGAAGACAGTGATGAGGAAGGTGAGTCCCGACCTCGGCAGACCCTGGTTTTGGACATCCCTGCTCCAGGCCTGTTTCCTCATGCTGTAGCGTGAGGCTGGGCCCTCAGCCTATGAGAGCATGCACAGCGCTTATCCAGCCATGCCTTCCTGGCCACTCTGGTACCCTGCTCACACTCCACAGAGGCACCACGGGTCCAGGCCCTACCAACTAAAACCCCTTCCTTTCAGGTCCCTGTCCTGTCCTGTCCTATCCTGTCCCGGGTTCAGTGTCCGGAGCATTACATTGTCATTGTGTCTGATGTGCACCCTGGAAGGAAGGCTGGGACTGGGCTGCCGTGTTACCCAGGCCGTCTGGCATCAAGCTGGGCATAGGGCAGCAGCTCTGAATGCGTATTCAGGCCACTATCCTGGGTGTCTCCACAGACCAGAAGGCAGACAGAGATGCAGAGGCCTGGGTGCCTGACTCAGAGGAGCGGCTGATCCTCCGGGAGGAGTTCACCAGCCGCATGCACCAGCGCTTCCTAGACGGCAAGGACGGGGACTTTGACTACAGGTGCCACCTCCAGCCCAGCACCCTGCACCCTGAGCCACACGCACGTCCCTGCCATGTCCATTAACAGCTTTCTTGGGTTCCTAGAAGACCCTGGGATAGGATAGTTCTGGATCATGGCTCCTGAGGTTTCAGGTCAAGCAGGGATGGCTGGTGTCTTAGACCAGCCTCGTCGTCTCCCAGCCCCTCAGTCTGTGAGCAAGAGGACAACACTTAGATCAGTACTGATCACGCCTTCAAATCCTTCTACTTGTCCAGTAGCCGTGGCCTGTCAGGAAGCACAGCCTCTTCCCTGGGACCCCAAGGAGTCATGCTGTAGGAAACAAGCAGGGGCAGGGCGTCTGCCCTGTGTTGCAGCCTGGACAGTGCCACCTTTGAAGCAGGACCCAGGAGCAAGGAGAAATAGCTGTTGGTTTGAGCCAGTCTCTCACAGTCGCAGCCTGGGCCCAGCAGCACAAATGCAGTCCCAGTGACAGGTGAACGAACTGTCCATGACCAGCTTCAGTGGGGGAAGACTGCCGTGGGGTCCACACCCAGGGCGTGCTGGCCTGTGCTGGGATCCCTCAGATCTGGAATCAGTGGGGTGTGTCCACAAATGGAGTGCCAGGTCATGGTGCGCCTATGAGCCTGCCCTGCCTCTATTCCTGGTGACCCTGAGGACCTAGGAAGTGATGGAGACCTGTGCCTCAAGAGGGCAGCCCTTGGGCAGCAGAGGCCCAGATGTGTCCCCCAGTCAGCACATGCTGTGTGTAAGTGCTGTGTCCGGGCTGCAGGGATAAAGCAGGGGACAGTCACAGACAAGGTTGCCCTGCTGGGAAGGGGTCCTCTCCACAGAGAGGGTAAAGACCCCCCCCCAGCAGTACATGTGGGGGGGCCCAGAGCAGCAGGGCTGAGGGTGGATTGCAGATGAAGCTGGGACAGGAGAGGCAGTGGGGACGTTGAAAATGCCGCAGTGCCCTGGGAGGCCCCTGCTGAGGAGGCTGCAGCCAGCCTCGGGAGTGTGTGCCTGTGTTATCCCACGTCCAGCTTTTCAGATGAGGCCAGAGTTTTCCGTTCATTGATTGGGAAAGCCTTTCCTTTGGAGTCCTGAAAGGCCCAGTGTCCCCTTGAGGGTCAGCTCAAAGAGCAGCGTGGGCCTGGGCCTTCCAGGGCCTCTGACACCTTCCTCTTCTGCAGCACGGTGGACGACAACCCTGACTTCGATAACCTAGATATTGTAGCACGAGATGAGGAAGAAAGGTACTTCGATGAAGAGGAGCCGGAGGACGCCCCCAGCCCGGAGCTGGACGGAGACTGATGGCTGCCGCCCTTTCAGCAGTGACGCACCTGGCCCAGCCCGCAAAGGCCGCTGGTTTCCCGCCAGCTCAGTGACTCGGGACATCAGGGCAGCCCCCTTGGGCCTGGTCCCACCTCAGACAATACCCCCACCTGTTTCTGGAGTTCTCTGCCCTTCTCCCGGGGACCCCTCGGTCTTCTCTCTGCCCTTCTCCCGGGGACCCCTCGGTCTTCTCTCTGCCCTTCTCCCGGGGACCCCTCGGTCTTCTCTCTGCCCTTCTCCCGGGGACCCCTCGGTCTTCTCTCTGCCCTTCTCCCGGGGACCCCTCGGTCTTCTCTCTGCCCTTCTCCCGGGGACCCCTCGGTCTTCTCTCTGCCCTTCTCCCGGGGACCCCTCGGTCTTCTCTCTGCCCTTCTCCCGGGGACCCCTCGGTCTTCTCTCTGCCCTTCTCCCGGGGACCCCTCGGTCTTCTCTCTGCCCTTCTCCCGGGGACCCCTCGGTCTTCTCTCTGCCCTTCTCCCGGGGACCCCTCGGTCTTCTCTCTGCCCTTCTCCCGGGGACCCCTCGGTCTTCTCTCTGCCCTTCTCCCGGGGACCCCTCGGTCTTCTCTCTGCCCTTCTCCCGGGGACCCCTCGGTCTTCTCTCTGCCCTTCTCCCGGGGACCCCTCGGTCTTCTCTCTGCCCTTCTCCCGGGGACCCCTCGGTCTTCTCTCTGCCCTTCTCCCGGGGACCCCTCGGTCTTCTCTCTGCCCTTCTCCCGGGGACCCCTCGGTCTTCTCTCTGCCCTTCTCCCGGGGACCCCTCGGTCTTCTCTCTTGCCCCCTACCTCTTTTTCTCTTTTTGAGACGGTCTTGCTGTGTAGCCCAGGCTGACCAACAACTCAAGTCAGTTCTGCCCTCAGCCTCCCAAGTGCTGTGATGTCACAAGTTAGGCACGGTCTCGCATTTCTGTGTACCTTCTTCTCCCTCTCTGTGCCATGGGCTCGGTCTCCATAGCAGGACCTTGGATGAATGTGTCCTTGGCTGAGACCAGCAGGGCCCATGATGGCTGGAGTTGTCGCAGGGCCCATGATGGCTGGAGTTGGATTCCAGTGCCAGTCAGCCACGCCTGGGCCCCGGCCCAGCTCTGGGGACTCTGCCTCCCTCTTCCCTGTGCTGGATCCTTCCACCTGGACACGTGCATTCTGTGCAGGCCTCCTCGCCCCCTCTTCCCTGTGCTGGATCCTTCCACCTGGACACGTGCATTCTGTGCAGGCCGCCTCGCCCCCTCTTCCCTGTGCTGGATCCTTCCACCTGGACACGTCCATTCTGTGCAGGCCGCCTCGCCCCCTCTTCCCTGTGCTGGATCCTTCCACCTGGACACATCCATTCTGTGCAGGCCTCCTTGCCCTCTCTTCCCTGTGCTGGATCCTTCCACCTGGACACGTGCATTCTCTCCAGGCCTCCTGGCAGCTCTGTACAGCAGGACCCTGGCTGCTCAGCAGTGACCTCGGGGAGCTGAAGTAGACAGCAGCTCTTGCTGCCCCCTGGACCTGCCTAGGACTGACAGGCAGAGCTGGGGAAGCGCAGGGCCAGCCTGAGTGGGAGGCGGGACTTGAAGAGGGGACTATCCCCTCCCAGCTCCTCGTCCCCCACCCCATGTCTGCCCCCCTTCCCCCATCACATTTTCCTTTTCTTCACTTCCTCCACTTCCCTCCCCTCTCCTGTTTACACTCCCCATATACGCACAGGCTGTTATCATGGGTCCCTGAGTCATCCCACACACAGCCTGCTGGGTCCCTGCCCCCAGCCGGCCACAGGCCCGCCCCACAAAGCCCCCTGCCGCCCTGGGCTAATGGGAGCCAGATGGCGGCCTATGACTCAGCCATGGCCTGTGGGAACCCAGGCGTCCTACCTTCCCATTCCCCAGAAGGGACTGGCCTGTCTGCTGGGAGATGTAGACACCCCACACACAGTAGACACCCCACACACACTGCTGGGAGATGTAGACACCCCACACACAGTAGACACCCCACACACACTGCTGGGAGATGTACACACCCCACACACACACTGCTGGGAGATGTGGAGTGGTAGCAGTGTGCCCTAGCTACACCTGATGAACCCTCAAAACTGCTTTGTAAGCCGGGCGTGGTGGCGCACCCCTTTAATCCTAGCCCTTGGGAGGCAGAGGCAGGTGGATCTTTGTGAGTTCAAGGCTAGCCTGGTCTACAGAGCGAGTTCCAGGACAGCTGGGGCTACAGGGAGACCCTGTCTCGAAAAGACCAAAATAAAAAAAATAAAACAATTTGTGGAGCCGAGGTCCTGACCTCTGGGTCAACCAAAGTCAGCCAGAGAGCTGCTAGGGTCAAGGGTGTTCACATGGAGGGACTTGAACACTGAGGGCTCTGCTCCACTATGCTTATCCCCTGCTATGCCTGAGCAAGTCAACCATACCTCCCGACGACCCTGGAAGCAGACAACCTCAGCTATCCTGTCACATGGTGAAGGGACCCAGGGTGGCCATGTGTATCCTTGGGACCACTTGGCCAGCATTTGGGGAGCCTGAGTTGGACTGAGAGATACGCAGCTGGTGCTGTGCGGGCTGCGCGGGCTGGCCAGCAGGCAGCTAGATCACCTCTGGATATGAATGGTGCTCCATCCCTGGGCTGTCGGCACACCTGTGCCATGTGCTGTCCACATCTATGACAGCAGTGAGGTTCAGTGTGTTCCCCACTGGGGTCACATCACTGAAGGATAGGAGGCAGGCATGTACTTTCAGTGGGTTATGTTGGCCTACAGCTTTTTGCTTGACCAGTCTGATCATTAAATCTGTTCAGTGTACAAACTGTCGTGCATTATCCATTATAGAACTTTTTTAGAGAGCTGAGAGGCCCAGCCGTTGAGCCAGGATCTGGGGTTAGTCAGATGTTGAAACGAGTACATCTGCCACCAAGAAGCAGAGATGGAGCCAGTCCCACGGACAGGGATTAGAGGAGGAGACAGGAAGAACGGTGGCTGGAGCCGCAGGGCAGACAGCCCTGCGAGCAGCCCCCACGGGGGCTGGCGACTGCTGCTGTTTAGTCCTGGGGATGGGGTGGGCGGGGAGGCTGACTCAGGGAGGAAGAGCCCCTTCATGGGTATCCGGCCCCCACCCCCATGTCTCCTGTCTGTCCCGCCCTGGCCCAGGTCTCTGCTGACTGTCACCCAGTAGCCAGGCTGTCCCCCCACCTCCCGTGTGCCTGTACTGGCAGCTCCTTCCTGGAGAGGGCCCACCTGCCCCGCACTGTCCTTTCCTGTGCTTTCTGCCTTCCATCCTCCAAGGCACAAACGCTTCTCTAACCCTGACCTCCGCCAAGCTTTGAGCTCCTGCTGCTGTGTCGGTAGCCTGCTTCTCCCTCCCTCTCCTCCCCCTCCCCTAGTGTCGGTAGCCTGCTTCCCCCTCCCTCTCCCCCCTCCCCCGACCATCCTCATTTTTTCCTGTCCCGCCCCCTTCTGTCTCCCAGGTCGGAGCTCCACTTGTGGCCCCTGGTAGCCCAGAGTGAGGGGTCACTGCCTTGCTCCCACCCAGGGCTGCAGACCGTCTGGCCAGAAGGAAATGTCTGTGCTGTGGCCTGGTCACCCCCTCCCTGCCCCCAGGACCTGCTGGGCCGTGCCGCCCCCAGCCTGGGGCCGAGTAAACAGCCGCCGGCAGCCTGGGGATATTTATACCAAGGCTGGGCGTGAGGCCAGTGCCCACCACAGCCCCTGCCCTGCCCTAGCCCGCTGCCACAGCCAGCTGTGAGCCAACGTGGCACCAGCCAGTAAGGGGACGACACAGACACAAACTCCAGTCAGCACGGAGTCCAACAGGCACTGGTCACAGCAGCCAGTGGCTTCAAAAGATAGAGTCCCTCCTCTGAAAACACCAGCACGCGGCGCCCTCCAAACACCCTCACACGGACCCATCACCAGCTCACTGCTGGGGACACCAATGCTGACTTCTGCTCAGACGCCCACCCGGGCTGAGATGCCAATCTCAGGGATACACAGGCCTCAGCCCAGTACAGCCTCTCATGGAGACACTAAAATCTAAGTGTGTCAGAGACACATCATGGAGACACACTGGGAAACGCTGATCACAAATGCAGCCTGGGGGCCGACTGGTGCAATGCTTGCCTGGGCTTTTCAGCACCGCATAGAACCAGGCATGCCAACTCATACCTGTCTGTAAGCCCAAAACTCTAGAGATAGAGGATCAAGAGTTCAAGGTCAGCCTGGGCTACACGTGACTGACCCTATCTCAAGAAAAAGAAACCTTAGCTAAAAATATGGCCAAGTCATTGTATTTTCTTAGCACACACAAGGCCTGGGTTCCATCTCTAGCACTTGAAAAAGTACCCCCCAAATTGTATCTCAGAAACAATTCACCCACAGGTACACAAACACTGGCAAGTATCACATATGTGCACCAAAAACAGTTCACGTGTGGGAATCAAAATATATAGCACCTCCCAAATTAACATCCTCTTCAAAGCCCACCAAACATGCAGAAAACACCTCAATTTTAAGCAGACAGAACTGACACAGTGCAAAAAATTTACATCCAGAGAACTGTGAAGGCGCTGAGTGAGCGAGAAAAAAAAAAATTCAGACACAAAACTCAACCCAGATACACACAGGACTCATTGGTACACACACTCACAACACGCAGTGCCAGGAGGGAACCCACAGAAAGTGTCCCAGTTGTTCCACGGAAACATGAACCGCAGGGCACTCAACACAAAGGCAAGCAGCTAACTGGAGCTGGGGGCACACACCCCAACTGACAGTGCCATGCATGCCAAAGGCCCTTGGGCACCAGGCTGCTGAGTTAGAGACAGACGTACCCCACAAAGCTATACACACACACACACCACAACACTATAAAGTCACTAGAAACTGATAACACACTGGTGCTATGTGCCGGTACTTAGAAGGGGGTCTTGGCTCCTCTGGCTCCCTGCCCCTCCCCCTCTCACTCTGTCCCAGCAGGTCCAGGAGGGGGCAGGGAGGCCTAGGCCTCCCTGCCACTTCCTGCCATGAAGGCTGGAGGCTGGACGGGAAGCCTGGGCTCCAGCCGGAACCCAGCATCCCCCACCACAACTTCCCCCCTAATCCCAGCTGCCTAAGGGGAGGGGCAACTCGACCCCTCGACCCACCCTCCCTCCTCAGTGGATGCCCGTGGATAGGGCAGACATGTCCCAACTGGGCTAGACCAGGTGCCAGAGCAGCAGGGCAGGGGAAGGGAGGTGCCGGGCCCACACTTTACCCACCTGCCCCCCCAAGCCTGCCACAGCCAGGCCAGCTCAGCAGCATCTCATGGGTGGGCAGGCTGTGTCACCAGTGGGCACGGCACCAGGCATAGCCAGAACTTGTCATGTCCCAAAGCCCTAGGGTGAAGGCCTGGGGTGAGGACTCCTCAACCCTGGTGGTGTGTCTGTGTGTGGGAGCTACTACGTCTGGGATTCTGGGTGTGACCGTGTCTGGGTGTGACGGGGTTGCAACTGTGTATGGGGCCACTTGGGATTCCCCAGGCCAGTGTGTGTGTGTGTGTGTGTGTCTGTGTGTCGGGTGTTAGACAGTAGCTGCGGTCTGCTGGCAGTCTGGCTAGGGTTGTGACCTGTGTAAAACCTCTGTGTGTGGTGTGGGTGTGTCTATGACAGGTCACGAGATGACCATGACCCTATGAGGATGTTTATGTAACTGCTGGGGGGGGGTCCATTTCCCAGCAGGGCTCTTAGGCTGTGATGTGTGTCTGATGTATGACACTGTCTGAATCAAAGTCTGACATGTGGTGGTGACCCTGTGGAATATATTTGTGTAATGGTGTTTTCTATTGAACTCTATATCATATCCTAGGGAGGCCCCAGGGCAGAGCAGTTTATGTGATGGGATGACATTCTGTGTTTTTAATTTGTGTATGTGTGATCTATGACCATTGCCAGGTGTCACAGTCCACATGTCCCAAATCCCGAGAAGTGGATGTGTTGGTGTGGTTACAGGACACAAAAGTGGAGGAGAGAGAGAGAGAGAGACACAGAGACAGAGACAGAGACAGAGACAGAGACTGTGTGTCGTCGTCGTCGATTGGTGCTGCAGTTACTTGAGTCCAGCTTGCTGTGTCTTTGTGTCTCTCCCTGGGCCAGTGGCAATCCTACTTAAAGGCTAGTGGTAATGACAAATGTCTTTGCACCACCTGCTCCTCCTGACCTCAACCCCAACTTGATCCTCAGAGGCTCTTAGACCTGGTCAGGATGGGAAGAGGCTGGGAGGCCCAGGACCCACCCACCTAGCCCCAATACTTCCAGCCACTTAACACCCGCAAGCCAAAGGAACTCTGCCCTCCCACTAGACTCCCTCCCTGGACATTCCCTGAGTGGAAAGCAAGTCCTGGGGCCCTGCGTCTGGGAAAGGCACAGAAGGGTTAGGGGAAGTGAAAGCCGGAGAGAAGGGAGGAACCGGGTTAGAGAAAGAGGAAGCAGAAGAGAATTCACAAGCTCAACCCAACAGCTGGAAAGAGGAGGCAGCAGAGGAGCCCACTGGGGCTAAGGCCATTGGGGTTTCTTGCCTGGATAACTATTTTCCTGTCCTCGTACTCCCCCCTACCTCATTCAGTTTGCCCTCGGTGGGCTACCAGACTGAAGCTCGCCATGGCTCCAGGGGAGTTCTTGGTGGGTCTCATACTCCTTTTTTTTTTCCTTCTGTTATATTAAGACAGGGTCTCCCCATAGCCTCAGCTGTCCTGGAACTCACTCTGTAGACCAGGCTGGCCTTGAACTCACAGAGATCCACCTGCCTCTGCCTCCTGAGTGCTGGGATTAAAGGTGTGCACCACTACAACCAGCAATTCTTATAGACTACTCATGTGATCTAGAAGGAAATCAATTGTTAGGCAGGGGTTCCATGTGCAGACCCTTCAACTCAAGCTGGCTGAATTCAAATCCAGCTCAGTAGCTCTGTGGATTTAATAAAGAACTTATCCTGGGCGGAGTGGCGCACGCCTTTAATCCTAGCACTCAGGAGGCAGAGGCATGCAGATCTCTACGAGTTCAAGGCCAGCCTGGTCTACAGAGTGAGCTCCAGGCCAGCTGGGACGTAAAAGAAAGATCCTGTCTCAAAAACACCCCCCCCCACAAAACCAAAAACTTATTTGTGCCTTGAAAATACCATCTGTAAACATCAAATGATCCCCTTAAAAGAGTAAATAATGGGGCTGGAGAGATAGCCTAGCGGTTAAGAGCACCGACTGCTCTTACAGAGTACCTGAGTTCGATCCCCAGCACGCACATGGCGGCTAAGAACTGTCTTTAACTCCAGTTCCAGGGGGAATCCGACACCCTCTTCTGACCTCCGCAGCATTGCACGACATGGGTGCACAAACCTACATGCAGACAGTACATTCATACACATACAGAAATAAATAAAATTTAAAAAGAGTAAATAAGCTTTTGGGGGGATGGTGTGCGAGGGGGTGCTGAGACAGGGCCTCCACATATATAGCCCTGGCTGGCCTTGAACTACACAGACCAACCTGGCTTTGAACTTGCAGCCATCCTCCCGCCTCTGCCTCCAGAGTGACGCAATTCCAGGGATGCGGCACCACACCCATCTCAACAGGCTTTTTCTGTGAAGGACCAGATGGTGTTCTTGTCCCTGGGAACACTCAACCCTGCTGAAGCAGCAGCACAGCACAGACAATGTGTCGACGAAGGAGCCTGCCTGTGGTCCAATAAAACTTTATTTACAGATACAGGCAGGATTGGCTTCGGGCCACAGCTTGCCAACCCCTGTTCTGCTGGGCTGTAGGAAGAAATCAGAGAGCGAGAAGAGCCTCACCTGCCATGCAAGAGTGTTATAACACTTGTTGATTCCAGTCTTTTGCCCTTCTAAGAACCAAAACACCTAGGCTTCCTTCAAGTCTCAAATCCTCCTTCCTCCCAGTAACCCTCCCTCCCCCAAAGCTTCCCCTCATCCTGGTTCACTAACTTCTGCCACCAACCACTGACTTTTTAATTTTATTTCTTTTTAGATAGGGTCTTATATAGCCCAGATTTCAGGTGACTTTGAACAATTTTTTAAATTTTTTAAATTTATTATTATTATTTTATGTGTATGAGTGTATTGCCTACATGTATATAAGTGTACCCGTGTTGTGCAATGTCCACCGAGAGGTCAGAGGAGGGCATCAGATTCTCCAGAAACTGGAGTTACAGTTAGCTGCCATGTGGGGGCTGGGAATCGAACCCTGGTCCTCTGTAAGGGCAGCCAGTGCTCTTAACTGCTGAGCCATCTCTCAAGCCCTGAACCATTATTTTTTTTTTAGAACCATTTTTTAAATGGTGTTTTATGTATTTTTAAAAATGTGTGTTGTCTCTGTGTGTGTACCACGTATGTGCAGTGCCCATGAAGACCAGAAGAGGGTGACGGACACCCAGGAGCTGGAGTTACAGATGGCTGTGAGCCGCTGTGGGTGCTGGGAACCCAACCTAGGTCCTCTGCAAGAGCAGCCAGTGCTCATAAAAGCGGAGCCATCTCTCCAGCCCCCAACCATAATTTTTGCTATCCATCTCCTCCAAGGGAGTAGGAGCTCTTGCCTCTCTTGCTTTGGATGGGTGTTAGAAGGCGCTTAGTTAGAACAAAGCCCAAGGTGATGGATTAATAGGTCTCATTAGGGTTCACTCCAGGGCCCACACTCGCTCCTGGAACACTGGGGACAGATCATGCACTCGGTCGGTAGTGAGATGACCCTTGGAGGAGAAGCAGGCACAATGATGAGGGGGGAGACTCAGTCCAGTCCGGCACCCAAAGACACGGAGACCACCAGTCCTCTCTCACCTTTAATGGGCCCCCCAGGTGGGCTTGGGGCCAGCAGGTGTCTTTAAATACAGCCCTGGGCACTCTGGGCGGGGGCGGGGCCGGGCCTGCCGGGGGCGGGGCGGGAAGGGCGTGGGGGCGGGGCCTCAGCTGCACTTGCAGGAGCGTACGATCATGTTGGACAGCTGCTCCACCTTGGGCTTGCGGCCCACGTAGTACACGATGGGCAATGGTTCCAGCGCCTGCGGCACGCAGCATGGCGACGCCGACGCCCCGGGATTGTGCTGGTTGTAGAGAGCCAGGACCTGCAGGGAGTGGAGGGGGGGACAGGCTGGTCAGCGCAAAGGCCAGGGTTTTCCAGCCTCTCCTCAATCTCTATCTCTGTCTCTGTTTCCCCATCTCTGCCTGTCTCTCCCTATCCTGTGAACTCTCCGACCCTTATTTTGACCCCTCTTTCTCTCCCTGCCCCACCCCCGCGGCCAGCCCCACCTTGCTGTACTGGGTGTCCAGGCTCCAAATATAAGGGCAGGGCCCCAGACAGAAGTTGGCATGGTAGCCCTTGGGCTCATGGATCCATTTCCAGCCCAAGTCCTTTCGAAAGTCAATGTAGAGCTGCCGCACGCAGCAGTTCTTCTCGGTGGAACTGTGGGTAGGAGGAAAGCAGGTCAGGAGGAGGCGCTGCCATGGACCCCTCCTGGCCGGTGTGAGCCGCCGCACCCTGGGCAGCCCCCAGCCCCATCTCCACCTCGGTCTCGCCAGTACGCCTGCCTGCCGGCAATAACCGCAACAGGAAAAGCAACGATTGTAGCCCCGGATGAAGCACTTCCTGCAGTCAAGCACGGTGTGAATCGGTAATAAACATCTGCAAGGCTCACAAGCTACCAAGATCCAGGAGCACGGGGGGGGGTGTGGGGGCCAGGAATAAGGGGGGCATGAACAGAATAAGAATCAGAATCAGCAGAACAGAGAATTATCAGCAGAATAATTAAACCTTGTCGTTGTGCACACCTGGAAAACAGCACCAAATCCTTATTTGTTTTTTTTTTTTTTTTTAAAGCACTTTTTTTTTTAATTTTTTTTTTATTAATTTTATTTATTTCTGTATGTGTATGAATTATACTGTCTGCATGCAAGTTTCTGTGCCCACCCGGTCGTTTGCAAACGACAGCCGGAGTTCTGAAGAGGGTGTCGGATCTCCCCTGGAACTGGAGTTCTCCCTGGAATTGGAAGTTATCGACGGTTCTTAGCCGCCATTGGGTGCTGGGGATCGAAACCGGGTCCTCTGTAAGCGCGGTCTGCGCTCTTAACCGCTCTTAACAGCTGAGCTATCTCTCCAGCCCCCACATATCCTTATTTGTACAAATGTTTGCTGAGCTACTGCTGGGTGTTGTGCTGAGTACAACCGGTACAAGGAAAACAGATCTCTGCCTGCTGGGGCCATTTGCAGTAGCTTGAGACCCGACTCCAGACCCGGTTCCATTCCAGTCACAGCAAATGCCTGTCGATCTGGCCTAGCTCAGCTTCCTCTCTCACCTGCACTCTCTCAGTCACAACCTTCTCCCTCCTCTCTACGTCCACCAGACCACAGTCCTCTACCCCCCCATTCCCACACACACACCACACACCACACACACACACACACACACACACACACACACACACACACTTATAATCCCAGAACTTGGGAGGTAGAGGCAGGGGGATGATGAATGCAAGGTCATCCTCAGAAACATAGTTCAAGGTTAGTGGGCTACATGAACCCCGTCTAAAAGCCAAAACAGGCTGGTGTGGCGCGCTACCTTAGGCACATACTTTAACCGCACTTGGGGCAGAAGCAGGAGGATCTCTGTAGTTCAAGGCCAGCCGCGTCTACACGTGAGCTCTAGCCAGCTGGGCTACAGGACACCCTCGTCACAAAAAAGACTAAAAACAAAAAAAAAAAAAAAAAAAAAAAAAAACACCAAAACTGGCTGGGCATAGAGAACCCATGCCTTTAATCTCAGCACTTGGGAGGCAGAGGCAGGTGGATTTCTGCGAGTTTGAGGTCAGCCTGGTCTACATAGCAACCAGAGCAGCAACAACAACAACAACAATAACAACAAATCAGTCACACTTTAGGGCTTGGCACATACTGTTTGCCTGCCTGGCCTTCTCTCCTCCCATAGATACCCACTCTGCTGGTTCCCAGACCAGACTTCATTTAAAGCTTGGCTCAAATATCCATTACTCGGGGAGCCTTAATTCCTAAAATAGTGCCCGCAAGACAGGCAGCAGATGCTCCACGAGTAGCAGTTACACAAACGAACACGGTTGTCTCAGGCAGGACTTCCTGAACTACCAGTCCTAAGTGTGCACCTAAATGACTGTTAAGTTTCATTCTGGGCCATGCAGCATTGAAGTTATTACAAGAAAATATAGGCTGTTCATATTTGAAGTCAGTCAACATCCTGATAGTGCTTGAAACTGAGCGAGGGGTCAGAAAAGGACTTTATATTATCTGTTGTTTCTGTCTACGTCTGACATTTCCATAATAAAACAATTTTAATCAGAATAATAAGAAGAAACAGTCCCCAGTATTTATTTATTTGTTTTTGTTTGCTTGCTTGTTTGTTCTTTGAGACAGAATCTTACTCTGTAGTCCTGGCTGCTCTGGAATTCATTATGTAGACCTTGCTGGGCTTCAGCTCAGAAATCTGCCTGCCTCTGCCTCCCAAGTGCTAGGATTAAATGTGCCTGCCTCTGCCTCTTGAGTGCTAAGATTAAAGATGTGTACCACTGCCGGGCATGGTGGCACACAGCTTTAATCCCAGCACTAGGGAGTCAAAGGCAGGTGGATCTCTGTAAGTTCAAGCCAAGTCTGGGCTACATAGTGAGTTCCAGGCCAGCTGGGGCTAAAGGGAGACCCTGTCTGAAAACACCCCCCCTCCAAAAAATGTGTATCACCATGCCTGGCCTTGTTTTTCCTTTTTTCAGAGAGTGTCTGGTATAGCCCAGGCTAGCCTTGATCATCCTGCCTCTGCTTCCCAAGTGCTGAGATCACAGGTGAACACTACCACACCTAGTTTCCAATATCCATTCTTTCCGGCCCTTTCTTGGACTTAATTTTCCTTTTCTGATGATATCATCCCCTATTACTTCATGAGAGACTGATTATCTGTCTCTTTTTCACCATAGGAAATTGTCTCCTAATGTACAAGTGATAGAAAATGCTGGATGTTTGAATTCACTGATAAATATATTACTTTTTGAGATAAGGTCTCACTATGTAGTCCAGACAGGCCTTCAAGTCAGCGACTCTCCTTCCCAGCCTTCCTAATGCTCAGATCACTGGCATGCACCACCAGGCCAGGCCCAGCAATGGATCACACTTTAAAGATATAAGCTAGAGGGGCTGGAGAGATGGCTGAGCGGCTAAGAGCACCAACTCTGCTCTTGCAGAGGACCTGGTTTGATTCCCCGCACCCACATGGCGGCTAAGAACCGTCTTTAACTCCAGTTCCAGGGGGAATCCGACACCCTCTTCTGACCTCCGCAGCATTGCACAACATGGGTGCACCTACCTACATGCAGGCAGTACATTCATATACATAACATTTTTTTTTAAGTCAAAAGTTAGTGAAGATCATTTAAAAAAAAAAAAAAGATATAAGCTAGAGAAGAATCCTATGTAAGGTTCTACCACTCTGGCCTAAAGATTCCCTAAGCTTCTTGCTAAGGCCAGTCTTCACAGCCAGGCCCAGCTTCTACCTTCCCGAATGGAATGTGGTGGTCTGTGTGCCAGTGCTGGGGGCCCTGGCTGATATATATGGACATGGAACCTGGCTGAAAACGCTGACTCATGAGGAGCCAAGCCCACTTTATGAATTTATTTATTTATTTGATTTTGTCCTTTTATTCCCCCACCCCCAAGGCAAGGTTTCTCTATATATCCCAGGCTGGCCTTGAACTCATCATCTTCTTGCCTGTCTCTCAAGTGCTGAGATTAGACCAACGTGCACCACCAGGACCTGCAAACTGATATCTATCTATCTATCTATCTATCTATCTATCTATCTACCTATCATCTATCATTTATCTAATCTCTATCATCTATCTATCTATCTATCTATCTATCTATCTATCTATCTATCTATGTAGCTATATATCTTCCATCTATTGCTAGAAATGGAACCCAAGGCCTCGGGCATGCTACAGAAAAGCTCTGTAGCATGTAACTGAGTTACATCCCAGCCTCTTTATTATTATTTTGATCAATTTATTTATTTACTTATTGTTCTTTTTGAGACAGGGTCTCCCTGTAGCTCCTGCTGTCCTGGAACTCGCTCTGTAGACCAGGCTGGCCTTGAACTCACAAAGATCTGCCTGCCTCTGCCTCCCAAGTGCTAGGATTAAAGGTGTATGCCACCGTGCCCAGCCTATTTTTTTTTAATTTTATTTATTTTTTATATGTATGAATGTACTGTCTGCATGTAAGTTTGTGCACCCGTGTCGTGCAATGCTATTTATTTATTTTTAAATATATCTGCCATCTTCCTCTAGATATCTGTATCTCATATATATGGCACATTTATATATCATTAGTAGTTGTGATTAAGCTGGGCATGGTGGCACATGCCTGTAATCCCAGCACTTGGGAGGCAGGGGCAGGCAGATCTCTGTGAGTTCAAGGCCAGCCTGGTCTACATAGAGTTCCAGGACATCTAGGGCAACAGGGAGACTCTGTCTCAAAAGGACCCAAAGAAAAAAAATTAGTTGTGATCAAGTTATTAACTAGCCACTAATATGTTAATTTTAATATTTTATTTTTATTTTATGTGTATGAGTATGTTGCCTGCATGTATGTAAGTGGACCCATGTCATGCAATGCCCACAGAAGTCAGAAGAAGGCCTTCAATTCCCCTGGAACTGGACTTAAGAACTGTTGTTAGCCACCATGTGGGTGCTGTGAATTGAATTTGGGTCCTCTGCAAGAGCAGCCAGTGCTCTTAACCACTGAGTCATCTTTCCAGCCCTATTTACTTTTTTTTTTTATGTATGAGTGTTTTGCCTACACGATGTAAGCGTGCCCCCATGCATGCAATGCCTGTGGAGGCCAAAGAAGGTGTTAGATCCCCTGGAACTGAAGTTGTAGATGGTTGTTAGCTGCCATGTGGATGCTAGGAACCAAACCCAGGTCCTCTCTTAACTGCTGAGCCATCTCTGCAGCCCCACCCCACCCCAGCCCTTGGTTGTTTTTTTTGTGGGTTTTTTTTTTTTGTTATGTGTGTGAGTGTACTGTCTGCATGTAGGTTGGTGCACCCCATGTCATGCAATGCCTCAGAGGTCAGAAGAGGGCATCATCGTGTGGTGGCACACGACTTAAATCCGGCACTTGGAGGCAGAGCAGGCCGATCTTTGTGAGTTCAAGCACCAGACCTGGTCTCTGAGTGAGTTCCAGGACAGCCAGAGCTACAGGGAGACCCTGTCTCAAAAGACCAAAAAACAAAACAACAAAACAAAAAAAACAGAAGAGGGTGTTGGATCCCTGGAACTGGAGTTAGATGGTCCTTAAGAGCCACCGATGTGGGTGCGGGGAATCGAACCCGGGTCCTCTGCAAGAGTGGTAGGCACTCTTAACCGCTGAGCCATCTTTCCAGCCCCACCCTTGGTTTTTAAAGACTAGGTTGGGTCTTCCTCTGTATCCCAGACTGGCCTGGATAAGGCTGCCTTGACCTCCCAAGTGCTAGGATCACAAGCATTTTCAAACTTCACCCTGCACCATGCTGTGGGGAGAAGGTTGGTTGATGAAAGGGTTTTTTTTTGTTGTTTGTTTGTTTGTTTTTTGCTCTTTTTGAGACAGGGTCTCCCTGTAGCCTCACCTGTCCTGGAATCACTATGTAGACCAGCTGGCCTTGACTCACAAGATCCGCCTGTCTCCGCCCCCCAAGTGCTAGATTATAAAGGCGTGAGCCACTATGCACGTAGAGTAGAATTTTTTTGGATAGTGTTTTGAATTTTCACAATTCTGAGAAGACAAATAACTGAAAGAAAGAAAACGCAGGTTCCTCTTCCAGACACTCTTCACCAAAAGAACTTTAAAACTGACTTGGGCAAAACAATAAATGGAACATATAGGGCGGGAGAGATAGTCAGCGGTGTACGAGCCTGACTGCTCTTGCAGGGACCGGGTTCATCCCCAACCCACATGGCAGCTAACAACCCCACAACTCCAATGCCAGGGATCAGACACCTTCTGATCCTCCTCGGGCATGGCAAACAAGGGGGGGGGCGGAACAAGGGGGGTAACATATATGCAGGCAATTCACTCATATGCATAAAATTTTTAAAAATGAACATGTGGGCCATGTTTATGGTTATGCACACCTGTCATCCCAGCTTTGGATAAACAGAACCAGGGGGGCTGTTGCACGTTTGGGGCCAGCCTGGTCTATGTATGTATGGAGCTCAAAGACAGTCGGGGCTATAAATTCAGAAACCCTGTCTCAAACCACTACCACCACCACCACCACCACCTCTGCACACAAGAAATCTGTGGAGAATATATGGAGAAATAATATATTATAAATATATATATATTTTATATATATATAAATATATATAAATATATGATATTTATATATTTTATATATATATGAAATATATAGAAATATATATACATTTATATATTATTTAAATATGTATAAAATATATGTTATATATATTAAATATATATAATTTCTCCATAATATTTCTCCACAATTATATTATGTAATATAATCGAGTATAATATAAATATATATATACTGTCTCTGAGGAAATTCACTAGCACTAACACAGCTGCAAGGAGAGGTGGTAACACAGAGCTCCCAGGGCAAGATGAAACCTTTTCAGGAGCCACAGAACTCAGAGAAGGGATTTAAGACCCCAAGGTCCTTGTGGATTCAGCCTGCTGACTTCCCAGGTGGGTTGAATCTGTTTCCCCTCCTGCTCAAAGAGATGGGAGATGATGGACCAAATATGGTATTAGCCTGAGCTAAGAGGCACCAGCGAGCCAAGCATGGTGGTGCACACCTATAATCCCAGCACTCGGGAGGCAGAGGGAGATGGATCTCTGTGAGTTCAAGGTCAGCCTGGTCTTCATAGCAAGCTCCAGGACAGCTGGGTCTACAGGGAGACCCTGTCTCAAAAAGACCCAAAAACGGGGCGTGAAGATAGCCTAGCGGTTAGAGCACCGACTGTCTTGAGAGCCCCCGGGTTCGATCCCCAGTACCCACTATGCGGCTAAGAACGTCTTTTTAACTCCAGTTCCAGGGGAATCCGAGACCCTCTTCTGACCTCCGAGGCATGGCACGACACGGGTGCACAACCTCATGCAACAGTACATCATACCATACAAAAATAAATAATAAATTAAGAAAAATTGTTAAAAAAAAAGAACCCAAAAAAAAAACAAACAAAACAAACAAAAAACAACCAACTTTACTGTGGAAAGTTTCCAACATGCACTGAAACAGAGTACTACTTTAATATGAATCCCTTCTCTGAAATGCTTAGGACTGTAAGAAAATTTCAGATTTCAGATCTTTTGGGGATTTGGGGATATTTGTATAGACTTTAACATAGGTGAAGTACCTTCCTCCTCTCCTTTGAAAAAAAAAAAAAGTTTTTTTTTTTGGTCTTTTTCAGACAGGATCTCCCTGTAGCCACAGGCTGCCTGGAAGTACTAGTAGACCGGCTGACTTGCCATCTCACAGGAATCCCTCCTCCGTGTCCCCAAGCATTGAGCTTAAAGGCATGTGCCAGCCCCACCCTGGCCCGCTTTTTTAATTTAATTAAATTTTTTTTATTTTATGTGGTATGATTGTATTGCTCTATGTGAAGTGTCCGATCATGCATCCCAGGGAGGTCGGAAGAGGGCATGAATCCCTGGAACTGGAGTTACAGATGATTGTTACCTCATATGGGTACTGGGATCGAACCAGGCTTCTGCAGAGTAGTGGGTAGTGCTCTTAACTGCTGAGCCTTCTCTACACATTCCCCCTTTTTTTTTTTCTCTTCAAAGCAGCAATCTCATGGAGTTTTAGCTGTCTCAAACTCCTGTAACTAAGGAGGACTTTAACTCCTGTCCTCCTCTCTCTACTCCCCAGTATATAATCCCATAGATGTTCAACAGTTCATGGAGACGTCAACATCTCACAACTATCAGCAATCATTCTGCATATATATTAATTATATATATATTGATATATATTATCATAATTATTATATTATTTATAGAATATATATTATTATATTTATGTTTTTTTGAGCAGGTCTCCCTATATAGCTCCAGCTGTCCTGGAACTTACTATGTGACCAGTCTGGCCTTGAACTCGAGATCCGCCTGCCTCTGCCTCCTGAGTGCGACCACCACCACACTCAGCACATATTCTTTTAATTATTTAGTTCCTAATAAAAAACTTCACTTCTCTGAGAAATGACAATATTTCAAAATACAGTATGCGGAACGAGCTATAATCAGTATGCTAACAAGTACAGAATCTACCAGTGAGGGGCTGGGCGTGGCTCAGTGGTAGAGCACCTTCCTAAGAATCCCCCACCATTGAGGGGCTGGGGGTGTGGCGCAGTGGTAAGCACCTGTCTAGATCCCCCAGTGAGGGGCTGGGGGTGTGGGCTCAGTGGTAGAGCCACCTGCCTAGGATCCCCCAGTGAGGGGGCCGGGGTGTGGGTCAGTGGTAGAATCATTGCCGGACTTACCAGTGAAGGGTGAGTTCTCACTGTGGCTTAGTGGTAGAATTGCTTACCCACCATGTATGGAGGTGGGTTCTGTCCCTGGTATCACAAAAAGCAGCAGCACAACATGGAGGAGGAGCGGTGGTGCACGGAGGTTATGTATTTCCTCCCTCTCCCCTCTATGCACAGTGTTTATTGAGGAAATTCATCAGGTTTCCCCGCATCTGGACTTTGCTGACTGCATACTTGTGGTGCTGTTTACCATGTTCCTCTGTCCCTCCGTGTCAGGAAACATGGCGCCTGTGTCTACAGTCCCCATCAGTATCAGGGCTGATGTGTTTGACAAGCCTTTCTCGGAGGTGCCAAGTTCTTGCATGCAACTCCTTGCTGCCAGCTCATGCAAGCATGAAGACCCCGAGTTTGGATCTCGCAAACATCAAACATTCAGTGCACAGCCAAATAAAATTAACAACAAAAACATTTTGTATGATGCTCTAATTTATATTACACACACGCGCGAGAGAGAAAAAAAGCTTGTATGGCTGCCCAAGCCTCTTGGCAATCTGAGGCATTCTGGACCTCAGCCCGTCTCTGTTGCTAGGCAAGACTACAGTTAAAGCTGGTAGTGGAATCACCGTAAGGAAAAGAAGTGTTCCAGCCGGGCGTTTGGGGCGCACGCCTTTAATCCTAGCAGCATGGGAGACAAAGGCGGCGAATCTCTTGTGAGTCTCAAGGCCAGCCTGGTGTACAGAGTGAGTTCCAGGACGCTGGGCGACGGGAGACCCTGTCATGAAAGACCAAAAATAAAATAATAATAAATGTCATGGAGAACGCAGTGACACGGTATCACGAAGACATTGTTTTTAAAGGGGGGCTGAAGCAGGAGCCGGGCACTCGGGCTGTGCCCACCTCCGCTTCCTGCGCCGAGGGTTGGACACTTCACACCAGCGGCCCCCTCACCAAGAGATTTTTTTTTTAATTCTTTTTTTTTCTTCATTTTTTTATTTCTGTAGTGTATGAAATGTACTGTCTGCATGCAAGTTTTGTGCACCCGTGTCGTGCAAATGCCGGAGGTCAGAGAGGGTGTCGGATTCCCCTGGAACTGGAGTTCTCCTCTGGATTGGAGTTTCAGACGGTTTTCTCGGCCACATGTGGGTGCTGGGGATCGAACCGGGTCCTCTGTAAGAGCGGTCGGCGCTCTCAACCGCTAGGCCATTGCTCCAGCTCTCACCAAGTAGATTTTAAGCAGGGAAGGGGCAAGTCACTCACTCGTTTTGCTCAACTTCTAACTGTGGATTCAGCCTTCAAGATCTAAACTTTCAACTCTCTCCATCTCCAATGACACGCTTTTGTATGAGTATGACGTCTAGAGCGGCTGTCGTAGCTCAGATCCTGTTATTCCTTCCGCACAGAGAATTTGAGGCAGCCTGAGCATACGGCTAAACCCAATGTCTCAAACAACAAACAAGGTGTGTGGATGGCTCATCAGGTAAAGGCCAAGCCTGACAACTCCAGTTCCATCTCTGGGTAGATGGAAAGAATCAACTCCTGCAAGCTGACCTCTGACCTACTATTGAACATACACACGCACAAGATAAATAACATTTAGAAAAAAACATTCTGAAACAAAGGCTGTCTCCCTTCTGATGCATTCCTCCAACTTCTAGGTGTCCCCACTTTCCAACTTTGAGGATCTAGGCACCTTGGTCCCCATATTCTTTCTTCTTTTATTTTTTGGTCTTTTTGAGACAGGATCTCCCTTGCAGCCCCGAGCTGGCTGAAATCCCTATGTAGACCAGGCTGGCCTTAAACTCACATGAGATCCTTCTGCCTCTGCCTCCCCGCGGTGCTGGGATTAAAGGCAACGCATCCACCACATCAGAAAATTCCTATATTTCAATACTGTTTCCAACAGTCCACATTTCTACGCCACTGCACCCCAGACCCAGGCGATTCAACCTTCCACCTTCCCAAGATCACAGCATTCCAAGATCCAAGCATTCTGATCCACAGGATACCCTATAGCTTTTTCTACCTCCACACTAAGGTCTCCACACTGGATCCTATTCACCACTCGAATCTCTACCAAGGCTGGGGACCCAATATGGCAACCTTTCGATTTCTGAATCCAAATGCTAGGATCCCAGCCCTCCTGCTTTCTGAAGTCCAACACTCTCCATTTTCATGGCTAACACTGAATCCCAACATCCTAGAAGCCCAGCTGCCAAGAGATGAAGAATCCCAACAGGACAACCTTCCAATACTGAATTCCAATTCTCATGTCGAACGTTCTCCGTTTCCAATTCCAATGTTACATCAAGAAAGCAATCGCATGCTCACACCCCAGCATTTAGAACTGAGAACTTGGCCCCAGGCCCTCCAGGCTAAACTGGAACACCAGCCAGGCATAGCTAATCAATCCACAGATAGCAATCCAGCTCCCTCAATCGAAAGCAGGAAAGCTCACCTGAAGCAGTAGTTGGTGTCCAGCGCTCGGCGGTGCCTGGAGCTGTGCAAGTGCTGCGCCCTCTCCAGGGGCGTGGCCATGAGGAGGAGGAAGGGCCGGTTCATGTCATGAATGGTGCCCAGGTCACCTCGGCGTTTGAGACTGATCCCTGCTTGGGTTTGGGTGGTGGGTGAAGACACAACACACACACAACACACACACACACCACCCATCACACTTAGACGGACGGTGAGGTCTCACAACCCGCAGTTCATGCAACTGCACACAGTGCACACGACATGTCTGGCATGGGGCGGGCCAAGGAGTTGGCTCACCGTTGATGTTCCACGTGGAGTAACGTTATCTTTGCTGTCACAGGAGCGTGGGCGCTGAAGCGGAGCCCTGTATTTCATCGTGGGAGAGGAAGCTGGTCTGAGGGGATGTTCACAAGCCCGAGGAGGAGGCCAGAAGATCCAACCCTGGGCCTCCTTCCTGCCTCACCCACCAACCTCACTCACTATTCTCCTTGGGATGACTCAGCAAATCTCAAGTCAGTGTTACTTACCTGGCTTTTTATCAGAATGATCCTCTCTATTTATTCTAATTAGCCTCCCTCATAATTCTGAGACCATAAGGGTTTCACTTCCTAGGTGACTGTAAAGAGGTTCCCCTGGGATGACTCTCAAATGTCAGGTCATTGTTAAATACTTTGTACTTTTTATCCTAATAACACCCCTCTATCCCTCTATCGATTCTAATGAACTGCCCAGGTGATTCAGAGTTGCTGGCTTCTGCTCCCCTTCATTTGGGACTCAGCTCAAACACCACCTCCTGGGGGAGGCCCCGTAGCCTGCGCACCCCTCTCCCGCTGTACTGCCCTTGTCCTCTCTATAGCAAGTGGCGGCTCTGACATTTATGTCTGCCTATTTTTTCCTTTTTTTTGTTCTCAGCAGAACAGCACTCACAGGGCAGGGACCCCTTTCTCCTTTCTTTATCTTTCAACACAAAGTAATACATATGTGTGTGTATATGGGCACATGCACAGGCCTGTGAACACACATCCACATACAGAGGCCAGAGCACTGTGGCTATATCTTCCTGTAGCAAGATCTCTCGGAACTACTCACCAGTCGCCGACTAGACGACAGCAAGGCTCTGTGAGTCCCCGCTTCCACCCCCCCCGAGTGGAGACCGGAGACACCCCCCTAATTCTTAGGGTTCGCTGGGCGCTGCTGCTTTTTTTGGTTGTTGTTGTTTTTGTCTTTTGAAACAGGGTCTCCCTTTAGTCCCTGCTGGCCTGGAGCTCGCTAGGTAGACCAGGCTGGCCTTGAGCTTGTAGCCACAGAGATCCTAAACTGCCTCGTTTCGCCTCCGGTGATTGGCTGGATTAAAGGCTTGCGCCACAACACCCAGCATGTCAGGCTTTTTATATGGGTGTTCAACATTGGAACTCAGGTCCTCCTGCGTAAGAGCAAACCCTCTTATCCCTCTGAACTATCTCCCCAATCCTCCTCTTCTTTTTTTTTTTTTTTTTGAAAAAAAAACAAAGAGGTCTCATGTAGCCCGCTAATGTCAATTTCATTGTGTAACCAAGAATGACCTTCAGCTCCGATCCTCCCTCCGCCTCTATTCCCTAGTAACTGGGAGACTACATAATAGTCATCGCACCATCATATCTGACTTGAATCCTTTGTACAGCCACAAAAATCAACATCTACTGTATTAATGATGCAGTGGTGAAAGAGAGGGGAGAATACATTTCCCTTCCAGTGTCAGGTCCTCATCTAAACTGAGGCTCCTTTAATCCTCAACTTCCCCCAAAGCTGGTATACTAAACGGAGTCCACGTGACTGACCACACTGGTGATCAGCTGCAAGACACGGTACAAACCGAAGTCTGCATTCCCTGCCACCTTACATCCAGAGTGTTTATTTTATTTTTATTTATTTCTTTATTTTTTTTGTCTTTTTGAGGCAGGGTATCCACTGTAAGCCCCAGCTGCCTCTGAACATCCTCTGTAACCAGGCTGGCCTTGAATTTCACAGAGATCCGCCGCCTCTGCCTCCCAATGCTAGGAATTAAGGCACAATGCTGGTGGGAGAATGTTTTATTTTAGTTTTTTCCTCTTAATCATAAATTCTGGGGCTGGAGACACGGCTCACGGTTAAGAGCAACTGGCTGCTCTTGTAGAGGATCTGGGTTCAAAGCTCCCAACACCCATTGTATGCAGCTACAACTTCGGTAATTCCAGTTTCAAGGGGATCTGATGTCAGACCTCAGGGCAAATTGCACAACATGGTGTACTTCTTCAAGCATACATTCTATACAAAATAAACATAGTAGCCGGGCTGTGGCAGAGCCACCTATTAATTCCAGCCCTCTAGAGGCAAGAAGGTGGTCTCCTGGGACATGAGGCCAGCCTGTCTACATAGTGATTTCAAGTGCATTGGGGGATCAGGAGACTTTTTCTAAAAACAAAACAAAACACAAAAAAAAAAAAACCCTAAAACTTACCTCAGGTCATGAGCTTGGGTGCGGCAGGCACTTTACTGGCTGAGGAACAACTCGTTGGCCTAAGTGATGTTTCTTGAGTTCACATACATGATACTTTTTTTATTAATATATGTTATTTTATTTTATATGTATGAGGTAGTCTTTGCCTAGTTTACTAAATGTGCCCGTGTCTTGCGCCAGCAGTAGGTCAGAGAGGAGTGTCAGATCCTTTTAGAATGAGTTAAGGAGTATTGTTATTGCTGCATGTTGGTGCTGGGAATTCGGAACCCATGCCTCTGCAACGCGGCCAGGCTCTTTAACCGACGTCCGTCTCTTCCAGCCCCCACCCCCACCCCCACGGATACCTCTTTCAGTTTCCTTCTTTTTCCTGGCTGGTTCTCCGCACCTCTCACACATCACCTCATATGTCCCCTCTTCCGGGTAGTCAGACACCTCCCGTGTACTCCCTCCCAGCCCTGCCCAATCGGGGTCATCATCACCTAGCTAGAAGTCTGTTCCTACTCCAACTAGCCAAGGGACCATGAGATCAAGAGGGCGCAGATGGGGCTGGCTGTCTGGGTCACTGATATTTGGGCACTAGGCGGGGCAGAGAGCTGAGCTCAGGACCTGGATGAAGCACTGATGGGTCCATCAATCTATCACAAGGGCAGCTCTTTGGCATCGACATCCCAGGGAGAGTGTAGGTAGGGAGACAATACGACAAACAACAGGGTTGACATTACTGAGAAGTTGGGGGGTGGGAATAGGCAAGCAATCTCACCTCCTTGGCTCAGCCACTGCCGTACAACTCCAGTGACGTCAAAAGACAACCACTCAGGTGTATCAGTGGGCGTCAGCAGCCGGTTGCTGAGGTAGCGCCATGAATTGTTGCTGTATTTCTGAGTGGAAATAAGGAAGGCAAAGGAATGGAGAGCCATGATCCTGCGCCCAGCTACACTGACTGCACCCCCCTCTACCCCCTCCCACAAACCAGCTTCCAGATAATCCCCAGACACTGGCTTCTCACACATCATGCTAGGGGTCCTGCAGGCTCCACACCCCACCATAGCCCCCAAGAGGTGAGGCTAGATGGAGAAAGACCCCCACGCTTTGGTCAAAGTACCATGGAGCCCCTGAGTCTCTGCCTCTGATTCCCTGTAGGCCATGGGCACATCTTTCTATCTCTAAAGCCTTAGTTTCTCCCATGGTGGAATGCTGGGCTCTAGCACCTTGGATGGCCCACAATGCCAAGCAGCTGCTGGTGACATTCTAGGGTTTTCTGAGCATATGGGTTGGCAGTTTTGACATCATGCCTTTGATGAGTGGTAAAAAATTTCTTTTTATTTATTTATTTGTTTGGTTTGTTTTTAAATTGTGGGGGTCTTTTTGAGATAAGGGGCTCCTGTAGCTCCAGCTGGCCTGGAACTCGCGATATGTTAGAGTCAGCTGGCTGATTCGCACAACATCTGCCTGCCTCTGCCTTCTGGTTACTGAAATAAAAGGTGTTCCCATATAACTGGCCCCTCTTTTTTTTTTTTTCTTGAGACGGTCCCATGTAGCCCAGGGCTGGGAATGAAACCTAAAGCCTCATTTAGTCTAGACAAGCTCTCTACCACTAAGCCATGTTCCACACCCCACCCCTCACTGGGGATTCTAGGCAGGTGCTTACCACCGGGAGCCCCACCCCAGCCCTTCACTGGGGGATTCTAGGCGGTGCGCTACCACTGAGCCACACCCCAACCTCTCACTGGGGGATTCTAAGCAGTTGCTCTACCACTGAGCCACATCCCCACCCCCTCACTGGGGGAGTCTAGGCATGTGCTCTACCACTGAGCCACATCCCCCAGCCCCTCAATGGGGGATTCTAGGCAGGTCTCTACCACTGGGAGCCACACCCCAGCCCTTCACGGGGGATTCTAGGCAGGAGCACTACCACTGAGCCACCCCCATTCACTGGGGATTCTAGGCAGTGCTCTACCACTGAGCCACTCCCAGCCCTCCTGGGGGTCTAGGCAGGTGCTCTAACCACTTAGCCACACTCCCAGCCCTCACTCGGGGATTCTAGCAGGTGCTCTACCATCGCAGCCAAACCCCAGCCCTTCACTGGGGGATGCTAGGCAAGTGCTCTAACAGCAACCTACCAACCTGGGTGAATCCATTCACCCGACCCCACCGCCTCTTCAACCTGGGGTGATTCTATGAAGGCAGGTGCTCTAACACACTGACGCCCCATCCCCCAGCCCCTCACTGGGGGATTCGAGCCAGTTGGCCTACCACTGAGCCACAATCCCAGCCCCTCACTGGGATCTAGTCTCGGGCACGGTGCTCTTAACACTGAGCTACACCCAGCCCCTCACTAGGGGATTCTAGCCAGGTGCTCTAACCACTGGGCCACACCCCCAGCCCCTCCTGGGGGATTCTAGGCAGGGTGNCATTGCATGTCACGGGTGCACAGACTTGCATGCAGACAATACATTCATACACATAAATAAAATTAAAAAAAAATGTGTATCAAAGGTGAGAGAAAAATACAACAGACCCTCCCCCATGTCTGGTCTCCTGACTCCAACAGTGACCATGGACAGTCTTACTCATCTGTCCTGTTTTCACAGTATGCACTTGAGGCAAGTCTCAGATTTCATGTCATTTTATTCATAAATATTTTAGTATATATTACTGAAAGATGAAGAAAAGCCTCATATTTAAGAAAAGCCTCATATTTAAATAACCGTAATGCTATATGACATGTATTAACATTAATAAAAATCCCTTAATAGCAACTATTAAGAAACTATTCACATTTTTAATTGTCTCCTAGAGACCATAACTTCTTTTTTTTTTGGTCTTTATGAGACAGGGTCTCCCTGTAGCCCCAGCTGTCCTGGAACTCACTATGTAGACCAGGCTGGGCTTGAATTCACAAGAGATCCACCTGCCTCTGCCTCCTGAGTGCTGGGATTAAAGGCTACCACACCCAACTTAATGTCTTTTTTTTTTTTTTTTAACAAGGTCTCATGTAGCCCTGGCTGGCCTTGAACTCTTGATCCTCCTACCTCTATCTCCCAAATGCTGAGATTATAGATATGCATTCCCAAGTCTGGCTTTGGTTGATAGGTTTATTAAGTCTTTTTAATCTATAACTTTCTTTTGTTACTCTTAGAACTTAATTTTGGAGACATTTGTCATCTGGATTGTGTTAATTGTAACCTTGTAATGTCTGGCATGTTCCTTGTCTCCTAGAGTTTGTGTGAACAGTGGTTGGATCTTGATGTTTCAGATTCAACTTTTGAGGCTTCAGTAATTACACTTAGTAATTATTAGCAGCTTCCAATAGTGACTGGTGACTGACTACCTTTGATTTACCTACTACCTTCACAAACTCAAGGTAGAGTATATTTTATATATTTATTTATGTTTTTAATATATATATGTTTTTTGAGACAGGGTCTCCCTATAGCTCCAGCTGTCCTGGAACTTACTATGTAGACCAGGCTGGCCTTGAACTCAGAGATCCGCCTGCCTCTGCCTCCTGAGTGCGAGCACCACCACACTCAGCCACAATATTCTTTTAAGTTATTTAGTTCCTACATAAAAACTTCACTTCTCTGAGAAAATGACAAATATTTCAAAATACAAGTATGAGACAGAGTTATAATTCAGTATGCTAAGCAGTACAGAATCCTCCAGTGAAGGGCTGGGGCGTGGCTCAGTGGTAGAGCACCTGTCTAGAATCCCCCAGTGAGGGGCTGGGGGTGTGGCTCAGTGGTAGAGCACCTGTCTAGAATCCCCCAGTGAGGGGCTGGGGGTGTGGCTCAGTGGTAGAGCCCCTGCCTAGGATCCCCCAGTGAGGGGCTGGGGTGTGGTTCAGTGGTGGAATCATTGCCTGGAACTTACCAGTGAAGGGTGAGTTCTCACTGTGGCTTAGTGGTAGAATGCTTACCCACCATGTATGAGGTGGGTTCTGTCCCTGGTATCACAAAAGCAGCAGCAACAACATTGGAGGAGCGGTGGTGCACGGAGGTTATGTATTTCCTCCCTCTCCCCTCTATGCACAGTGTTTATTGAGGAAATTCATCAGGTTTCCCCGCATCTGGACTTTGCTGACTGCATACTTGTGGTGCTGTTTACCATGTTCCTCTGTCCCTCCGTGTCAGGAAACATGGCGCCTGTGTCTACAGTCCCCATCAGTATCAGGGCTGATGTGTTTGACAAGCCTTTCTCGGAGGTGCCAAGTTCTTGCATGCAACTCCTTGCATGCCAGCTCATGCAAGCATGAAGACCCGAGTTTGGATCTCCAGAACTCAAATACATGTCAGGCACAGCCAAAATAAAATTAACAACAAAAACAGATTTTGTATGATGCTCTAATTTAATCTCCAACACCGGAGAGAGAAAAAAAAAAGCTTGTATGGCTGCCCAAGCCTCTTGGCAATCTGAGGCATTCTGGACCTCAGCCCGTCTCTGTTGCTAGGCAAAGCTTACAGTTAAGCTGTGGTAGTGAATACCACCGCTAAGGAGAAAAGAAGTGTCCAGCCGGGGCGTGGTGGCGCACGCCTTTAATCCTAGCACTTGGGAGGCAGAGGCAGGCGGATCTTTGTGAGTTCAAGGCCAGCCTGGTGTACAGAGTGAGTTCCAGGACAGCTGGGGCTACAGGGAGACCCTGTCTTGAAAAGACCAAAAAATAAAAATAAATAATAAATAGTGTCCAGTGGAGAACCAGCATGTGACACGGTATCACGAAGACATTGTTTTTAAAGGGGGGCTGAAGCAGGAGCCGGGCACTCGGGCTGTGCCCACCTCCGCTTCCTGCGCCGAGGGTTGGACACTTCACACCAGCGGCCCCCTCACCAAGAGATTTTTTTTTAATTCTTTTTTTTTTTCAGTTTTATTTATTTCTGTATGTGTATGAATGTACTGTCTGCATGCAAGTTTGTGCACCCGTGTCGTGCAATGCCGCGGAGGTCAGAAGAGGGTGTCGGATTCCCCTGGAACTGGAGTTCTCCTGGAATTGGAGTTTCAGACGGTTCTCGGCCACCATGTGGGTGCTGGGGATCGAACCTGGGTCCTCTGTAAGAGCGGTCGGCGCTCTCAACCGCTAGGCCATTTCTCCAGCTCTCACCAAGAGATTTTAAGCAGGGAAGGGGCAAGGTCACTCACTCGTTGCTCAACATTCTAACTGTGGATTTCAGCCTTCAAGAATCTAACATTTCAACTCTCTCCATCTCCAATGACACAGCTTTGTATGAGTATGACGTGCTAGAGCTGGCTGTCGTAGCTCAGATCTGTTATTCCTGCACAGAGAATTTGAGGCAGCCTGAGCTACTGGCTAAACCCAATGTCTCAAAACAACAAAACAAGGTGTGTGAGATGGCTCATCAGGTAAAGGCCAAGCCTGACAACCCGAGTTCCATCTCTGGGTAGATGGAAAGAATCAACTCCTGCAAGCTGACCTCTGACCTCCACATGAACACCACACGCACAAGATAAATAACATTTCATAAAATAACATCTGAACAAAGGCTCTCCCCTTCTGATAGCATTCCCAACATTCTAGGGTCCCCACTTTCCAACTCTTGAGGATCTAGGCACCTTGGATCCCCATATTTCTTTCTTCTTTTCTTTTTTGGTCTTTTTGAGACAGGATCTCCCTGCAGCCCCGAGCTGGCCTGGAAATCCCTATGTAGACCAGGCTGGCCTTAAACTCACAGAGATCCTTCTGCCTCTGCCTCCCCGGTGCTGGGATTAAAGGCACGCTCCACCACATCCAGAAAATTCCTATATTTCAATACTGTTTCCAACAGTCCACATTTCTACGCCACTGCACCCCAGACCCAGGCGATTCAACCTTCCACCTTCCCAAGATCACAGCATTCCAAGATCCAAGCATTCTGATCCACAGGATACCCTATAGCTTTTTCTACCTCCACACTAAGGTCTCCACACTGGATCCTATTCACCACTCGAATCTCTACCAAGGCTGGGGACCCAATATGGCAACCTTTCGATTTCTGAATCCAAATGCTAGGATCCCAGCCCTCCTGCTTTCTGAAGTCCAACACTCTCCATTTTCATGGCTAACACTGAATCCCAACATCCTAGAAGCCCAGCTGCCAAGAGATGAAGAATCCCAACAGGACAACCTTCCAATACTGAATTCCAATTCTCATGTCGAACGTTCTCCGTTTCCAATTCCAATGTTACATCAAGAAAGCAATCGCATGCTCACACCCCAGCATTTAGAACTGAGAACTTGGCCCCAGGCCCTCCAGGCTAAACTGGAACACCAGCCAGGCATAGCTAATCAATCCACAGATAGCAATCCAGCTCCCTCAATCGAAAGCAGGAAAGCTCACCTGAAGCAGTAGTTGGTGTCCAGCGCTCGGCGGTGCCTGGAGCTGTGCAAGTGCTGCGCCCTCTCCAGGGGCGTGGCCATGAGGAGGAGGAAGGGCCGGTTCATGTCATGAATGGTGCCCAGGTCACCTCGGCGTTTGAGACTGATCCCTGCTTGGGTTTGGGTGGTGGGGTGAAGACACACACACACACACACACACACACACACACACACACACACACACATACACACTTAGACGGACGGGTGAGGTCTCACACCCGCAGGTTCATGCACGTGCACACAGTGCACACAGACATGTCTGGCATGGGGCTGGGCCAAGGAAGTTGGCTCACCGTTGATTTCCACGTGGAGTACGTTATCTTTGCTGTCACAGGAGCAGTGGGCGCTGAAGCGGAAGCCCTGTATTTCATCTGTGGGAGAGGGAAGCTGGTCTGAGGGGGATGGTTCAACAAGCCCGAGGGAGGAGGCCAGAAGGATCCAAGCCCTGGGCTCCTTCCTGCCTCAGCCCACCAACCTCACTCACATATTCTCCTGGGATGACTCAGCAAATCTCAAGTCAGTGTTACTTACCTGGCTTTTTATCAGAATGATCCTCTCTATTTATTCTAATTAGCCTCCCTCATAATTCTGAGACCCATAAGGGTTTCACTTCCTAGGTGACTGTAAAGAGGGTCCCCTGGGATGACTCATCAAATGTCAGGTCATTGTTAAATACTTGTCTTTTTATCCTAATAAACCCCTCTATCCCTCTATCGATTCTAATGAACTGCCCAGGTGATTCAGAGTTGCTGGCTTCTGCTCCCCTTCATTTGGGACTCAGCTCAAACACCACCTCCTGGGGGAGGCCCCGTAGCCTGCGCACCCCTCTCCCGCTGTACTGCCCTTGTCCTCTCTATAGCAAGTGCGGCTCTGACATTTATGTCTGCCTATTTATTTCTTTTTTTTGTTCTCAGCAGAACAGCACTCACAGGGCAGGGACCCCTTTCTCCTTTCTTTTTTTCAAACAACATATAGATACATATGTGTGTGTATATGGGGCACATGCACAGGCCTGTGAACACACATCCACATACAGAGGCCAGAGCACTGTGGCTAGTATCTTCCTGTAGACAAGATCTCTCTGAACTACTCACCATTCAGCCAGACTAGCCAGACAGCAAGCTCTGTGAGTCCACCTGCTTCCACACCCCCGAGTGGAGACACGGAGACACCCCCACTAATGCTAGGGTTACAGGCATGGGCCATGTGTGGCTTTTTTGTTGTGGTTGTTGTTGTTTTTGTCTTTTTGAAACAGGGTCTCCCTTTAGTCCCTGCTGGCCTGGAGCTCGCTAGGTAGACCAGGCTGGCCTTGAGCTCACAGAGATCCACCTGCCTCTGCCTCCGGAGTGTTGGGATTAAAGGCTTGCGCCACAACACCCAGCATGTCAGGCTTTTTATATGGGTGTTCAACATTGGAACTCAGGTCCTCCTGCGTATAGAGCAAACCCTCTTACCCTCTGAACTATCTCCCCAGTCCTCTCTCTTTTTTTTTTTTTTTTGCAAATGAGGGTCTCATGTAGCCCAGGCTAATGTCAAATTTCATTGTGTAACCAAGAATGACCTTCAGCTCCTGATCCTCCCTCCTGCCTCTACTTCCCTAGTACTGGGATTATAGTCATCGCACCATCATATCTGACTTGAATCCTTTGTACAGCCACAAAAATCAACATCTACTGTATTAATGATGCAGTGGTGAAAGAGAGGGGAGAATACATTTCCCTTCCAGTGTCAGGTCCTCATCTAAACTGAGTGCTCCTTTAATCCTCAAACTTCCCCCAAAGCTGAGGTATACTAAACGGAAGTCACGTGACTGACCACACTGGTGATCAGCTGCAAGACACGGTACAAACCGAAGTCTGCATTCCCTGCCACCTTACATCCAGAGATGTTTATTATTTATTTATTTATTTATTTTTATTTTTTGTCTTTTTGAGGCAGGGTCTCCCTGTAGCCCCAGCTGGCCTGGAACTCACTCTGTAGACCAGGCTGGCCTTGAATTCACAGAGATCCGCCTGCCTCTGCCTCCCAAGTGCTAGGATTAAAGGCCACCATGCTGGGTGGGAGATGTTTATTTATTTTTTCCTCTTAATCATAAATTACTGGGGCTGGAGACACGGCTCAGCGGTTAAGAGCACTGGCTGCTCTTGTAGAGGATCTGGGTTCAGCTCCCAACACCCATATGGCAGCTACCAACTATCGGTAATTCCAGTTTCAGGGGATCTGATGTCAGACCTCCAAGGGCATTGCACAACATGGGTGTACTTACATTCAGGCAATACATTCATATACATAAAATAAAAATAGTAGGCCGGGTGTGGCAGAGCACACCTTTAATTCCAGCCCTCTAGAGGCAAAGACAGGTGGATCTCTAGGACATGGAGGCCAGCCTGGTCTACATAGTGAATTTCAAGGCAGTTGGGGATACAGGGAGACTTTTTCTAAAAACAAAACAAAACAACAACAACAAAAAAAAAAACACCTAAAAATATACCTCAGGTCATGAAGCTTGGGTGCAGGCACCTTTACTGGCTGAGTGAACAACTCGTTGGCCTAAGGGTGATGTTTCTTGAGTATCACATACATGATACTTTTTTTATTAATATATGTTAATTTTTATTTTATATGTATAAGGGTTTTGCCTGAATACCATAAATGTGCCACGTGTGTGCAGTGCCCACAGAGGTCAGAAGAGGGTGTCAGATCCCTTAGAACTGGAGTGGCAGATAGTTGTTTGCTGCCATGTGGATGCTGGGATTCGAACCCATGCCCTCTGCAACAGCGGCCAGTGCTTTTAACCACTGATCCGTCTCTCCAGCCCCACCCCCACCCCCACGGGATACTCTTTCAGTTCCTTCTTTTCCTGGCTGGTTCTCCTCACCTCTCACACATCACCTCATATGTCCCCTCTTCCGGGTAGTCAGACACCTCCCGTGTACTCCCTCCCAGCCCTGCCCAATCGGGGTCATCATCACCTAGCTAGAAGTCTGTTCCTACTCCAACTAGCCAAGGGACCATGAGATCAAGAGGGCGCAGATGGGGCTGGCTGTCTGGGTCACTGATATTTGGGCACTAGGCGGGGCAGAGAGCTGAGCTCAGGACCTGGATGAAGCACTGATGGGTCCATCAATCTATCACAAGGGCAGCTCTTTGGCATCGACATCCCAGGGAGAGTGTAGGTAGGGAGACAATACGACAAACAACAGGGTTGACATTACTGAGAAGTTGGGGGGTGGGAATAGGCAAGCAATCTCACCTCCTTGGCTCAGCCACTGCCGTACAACTCCAGTGACGTCAAAAGACAACCACTCAGGTGTATCAGTGGGCGTCAGCAGCCGGTTGCTGAGGTAGCGCCATGAATTGTTGCTGTATTTCTGAGTGGAAATAAGGAAGGCAAAGGAATGGAGAGCCATGATCCTGCGCCCAGCTACACTGACTGCACCCCCCTCTACCCCCTCCCACAAACCAGCTTCCAGATAATCCCCAGACACTGGCTTCTCACACATCATGCTAGGGGTCCTGCAGGCTCCACACCCCACCATAGCCCCCAAGAGGTGAGGCTAGATGGAGAAAGACCCCCACGCTTTGGTCAAAGTACCATGGAGCCCCTGAGTCTCTGCCTCTGATTCCCTGTAGGCCATGGGCACATCTTTCTATCTCTAAAGCCTTAGTTTCTCCCATGGTGGAATGCTGGGCTCTAGCACCTTGGATGGCCCACAATGCCAAGCAGCTGCTGGTGACATTCTAGGGTTTTCTGAGCATATGGGTTGGCAGTTTTGACATCATGCCTTTGATAGAGTGGTAAATTTCTTATTTATTTATTTATTTGTTTGTTTGTTTAAATTTGGGGGGGTCTTTTTGAGATAGGGTCTCCGTGTAGCTCCAGCTGGCCTGGAACTCGCTATGTAGATCAAGCTGGACTTGATCTCACAGACATCTGCCTGCCTCTGCCTTCTAGGTTCTGGAATCAAAGGTGTTCCACTATACCTGGCCCTCTTTTTTTTTTTTTCTCTTGAGACAGGGTCCCATGTAGCCCAGGGCTGGGAATGAAACCTAAAGCCTCATTTAGTCTAGACAAGCTCTCTACCACGAAGCCATGTTCCAGCCCTCACTGGGGGATTCTAGGCAGGTGCTCTACCACTGAGCCACATCCCCAGCCCCTCACTGGGGGATTCTAGGCAGGTGCTCTACCACTGAGCCACATCCCCAGCCCCTCACTGGGGATTCTAGGCAGGTGCTCTAACACTGAGCTACACTCCAGCCCCTCACTAGGGGATTCTAGGCAGGTGCTCTACCACTGAGCCACAACCCAGCCCCTCACTGGGGGATTCTAGGCAGGTGCTCTACCACTGAGCAACACCCCCAGCCCCTCACTGGGGATTCTAGGCAGGTGCACTGCCGTAGGTCTTTCTGCATTCTTAATGAATTCGGCTCCTAAGATTGAGCTATTCCACCAATAAGATGCAATCCAAACATTTTTAAAAGCCCTAAGATTCAACACACTGTACTTCTCTATCCTCTAGGACTGGCTATGTTGGCCATAAAACCTTCAAACCGACCCAGCTGACCACAGCTCAGTCCTGGTGTCCTGTGGCCCACCTCTCAGGCTTGTGGCCTCACCTGGTACAGTTCCACGTGTTGCTCCACACTTGACTTGAACCTCTGCAGACGCAGCTCTGCCCGGGATAGCAAGAGCGGATCAGAGACTGCTTCTCGAAGGTCCGACGTATTGAAGAACATATACACACTGTGTGGGATGTCCTTGGTTTTTTCATAGATTGCTAAGTGGGAGAAGCGGGGGTGGGTAGAAGAATCAGGTATATGGCAGGGATGGAAGGAGGAGCAGGTGCACCCCACATCTGAACCCAGGGGGCTTGGAGATGACAGAGCCAGGTCAGCATTCCTGTCTGATACTTTTTAGCTGGCTGACCTCAGGAGAGGGCTTTCCTTCCTTCTGGGTTTGCATCCTTCTCCGACTGGTCCTAACCCCTGTTAGTCAGGTTACCCTCCAGCATATAGCTGATAAGGCCACAAAACAATGCAAGATTATAGAGTAAGGTGCCAGGGTTGGGATCACGAGTGTCTTTGCTGTCTCCCAGCTGTGTGATGCTTGCCATTCCGGATTGTCTTTTTTTTTTTTTTTGGTCTTTTT
>VZQC01009816.1:234302-249672 GCA_009823505.1 Rhizomys pruinosus
AAAAAAAAAAAAAAAAAAAAAAAAAAAAAAGGTAAACCTGGTATGTATTGATACCATTTTGAAAGGGGAGGGAAAAAAAACGTATTGCCAAGCGTGGTGGTGCACACCTTTAATCCCAACTCTTGAGAGGCAGAGGCAGGCAGATCTCTGTGAGTTCAAGGCCAGCCTGGTCTACACAGTGAGTTCCAGGCTAGCTGGGACTAAAGGGAGACCCTGGGAGATTTCATTGAAAACATTTACAAAGAGGACACTGAGACCTCACAGTACCATGAGGAAAAGTCAACCCATCTGGTTCAAGGGATTGACTGATGGCTTGGTTTTTTTTGGAGACAGAATCTCATGTAGCCTAGGATGGAGTTATATATCCAAAGACTGCCTTGAATGGATCGACCCTCCTGCCTCTACCTCCCCAGCTGGGATTACCGATATGGCACCCACAATACCTGGCACAGACATGGGTCTTAACCGTTAACCTATGCTACTTCCCCACTGATGTGATGCTAAGTGTAATTAGTTGCTTTCATGAAGTGCGTTTCTAGGTAGGAAGCGATGAAGGATGGGGAGCCCTGGTTCACTAGAGCTTCCTAGTGTAGGAAAAGTTGAAGGGGTAAGATGGTGAAATCCTGCTATCGACAGGGACAACTGCTCTGGGCTCCCTCAACTGCGGATGAAGAACAGAGGGCACCGATTCTTGTGGCCCCTTCCCTGCTGACTTCCGTCCCATGGCCTCTATTCTTGGTCCAGGCTGTTACTCAGCAAACCTCAAGGGAAGGACAGCATCGTGGCTGGGGGTAACAGATAAGGGAGAGAAGGGAGGACAGGAAGGACTGGGGACGTGGCACAGAGGGAGACGCAGTGACCGGTGACTGGGTAAGTGGGAAAGAAGACACGGAATGGAGGCTGACGCTGAAGAGGTATGCATAGGATTGACAGAGGTCAGAAATACCAGTGTTAGATGCCACAAGAGGTCACACTGTGCAGTGGTTGGACACGGTATGGATGGGCTGGAGAAGCCACTGGGCACAGAAAGAGAGGACTTCTTGAGCGTAAAGGTGAAACCCTGGGAGTCAGCTTCCACCACCCCAGGATCCAGGCCCACGCAGGTGGGCGCCGACGGGGGAAGGGCCAGGAGCAGCCCCGCCCACTACTGGGATAAGGAGGGCGGGAGACTACGCAGGCGAGGGCGGGGACCGGACCTGCCTCGTCTCGCCCCAGGCTCCCCGCGCGATGCGATCCCCGCCTCCCCCCTCCCGTGCACGGGAAGGAAAGGGAAGGGAGGAGGGCGAGGCGGCCGGACGCTGGGGTTTCCCCAGCCTCCGCGAAGAGGAACTGGGACTCGAGGGGTACAGACTGCCAACGTTCAGCTGTGCGGGGTCCTCTGAACCCCTTGCAGGAAGTGCAGGCTCCTCCCCGCGCGCGTGGCACCCACGTGGGGCTTCCTCACTCCTACCCACCCGTTTTCTCACCTGGGTCTTGCAGAGTCACCCTCCCCCAACCCAGGCGCTCCCCTAGGGCTGGACTCCGGGGGCTCCGCCACTCCCTTCCTGGATGGCACCGTGCAGTGCGCGTCCCTGCTGCGCCAGCCTCCCGGGTCCACCTTTCCCACGCCGGTCTCTCGGTCTCCGTAACTGGGTTCCCAAGACCCAGTATTCTAGGATTCTTAGGGGGTTGCTCGCGTCTTCCAGTGGGGTCCGCCCGCTCGCTCCGGTGCGCTCTCCTTCACGTCCCTCTCCAAAACACTCATGACACCTACCGGCGCGTTTTCGGCACTCTTTGGGGCCGGGGGTCTCGGTCCCTCTCCCTCTAGCCTCCTGCTCCTAACAACCTCGCTATCCTTTCTCATTTATTTATCATCTGAAACCCCACGGAGTCACTCTGGACAAATTCATACCCCCCTACACACACACACACACACACACACACACACACACACACACACAACCAATCCCGCGTGCTCCTGGCGCCTTCTGGAAATAAGCCTACTCTACAGTTTATTTGGCACTTGGGGGGGGGGGATCTCTTCCCTTTTTTTTCTCCTCTGCCCTTGCATCTTAACATCGCACTACCCGGAGCTCTGGGGTCAGCCTTCCCTACTGCCCCTCCTTTCCCAAGTAAATGCTGGGTTCCTCCCATTCTCTAGAACCCCACTCTTCCTTTCTGCAAAGCCAACCAAGGAGCTCTGCATTTGAGCGCACCCCGAGGGAAAGCCTTTTTAGACTCTCCAATAAGGGACTCCGCCACCACCGTCACCATCCTGCCCTGACCTTGGACCGGGTCCACTGCGCTCACTGTCTCTGCCTCTCCAAATCCAGACACCTGGGGGTAGCGACTCAGCGCCATCCTCGTTGGGACACCCACCCACAGGTTCCCGGGGCCCTTCCCTTCCCCTCCCCAGGGGTCCCCTCTTCCTCCAGCCCATTTCCTCTGCCCGGTAATTTCCTCCCCGTGACCCTTGCACGCCGGCGCCCCCTGGGGGCTTCCCTCCCGGCTCCCCGACCCTCGGAGCTCACCGTGGTTGCGATCCACCATGAGCACGCGGGTCACCTCTTTGGCGTAGTAGTCCGCCTCGGGCTCGGGCTCGGGCTCCGCGCTCTCCCCGGCCACCCGGTCGCGCGTGCTGTTGTACAGCGCGAGCACAGCCTCGGGCAGCGGGCCGGGCGGCACCTCCCCCTGGCTCGGGGGGCTGGCGAGCCGCAGTTTGGACAGGATCTGGCCACGGATGGCCTCGATGCGCTTCCGCTTCACCAGCTCCATATCGATGGTCTTGCAGGTGGAGAGCCCCGCGGCTGGCCGGCCCGGCGTCAGCAGCAGGAGCCACGGAAGCGGTAGCAGGAGCGGCAGCAGCCGCAGCCCCGAGGGCGGCATGGGGGAGGCGGCGCCCCGCGGCACGGCGGAGAGCGAGCGCGAACCCGCGGCGGTGGGATGCGGAGGCCCCGCCCTGCAGAGACTGGGTGGGTCAGGGGCAGGTGGGGGGGGTCTCAGGTGAGAGACTCCGGAGTAACTCGGCTCTCGGGGAGAAAGCCCCGGGCGTGGTGGGGCTCTGACACCCGGCGTCCCCGTATCCCACCGGAAAGAAGTCGCGCTGAGCGGGACCCGGCACTGGACGGCGGGTCGTACGAAATCGGGGCGCTGCGAGGTCGGAGGGCGCGGAGAGCAGGTCCGGGGATGCGGGGCCTCGGACGCAGGCTGCGGGGAGGGCGGCGTGCAAGGGGTGCGCCCCAGGTTCGGGGTGCAGTCTCGCGGGGGGCGGGGCTTGCGGCTCCCGGGGGCTGGTCCGGAATGGGGGGGTCCAGGGGACGCGGCGTGGGGAGCCAGCGTCCGAGGCGGTCTGGAGTCCCCGGGTCCTGCCTCCTCCCGGGACGGCGCAGCGCCCAGCGGTCCCCGCGGCTCCGGCTCGCGGCGGCAGCGGAAAAGTCTCAAAACTTTTTTTTCCTCTTCTCCCCACCAGCCCGTCCCTCCTCCCGCTCCTCCTCCCCCTCCTTCCCGCAGTGGCGGCGGCGGCGGCGGCCGGTCTCAGACGCTGGGGCCTCGGACGGCTGCTTGGCGGCTCGGTTCCCGGCTGCGGGCGGGGGCCGGCTCCTCGGGCGGCTCAGAGCCGGGGGTGCCCCGGAGGGCGTCCCCCCTGCCCCGGCCGGGGGCCTCGCTGTCTGGCGGATCCGCCGCGGGAGGAGGAGGGGGACGGCCTGGGGCGCGAAGGGCGGCGGCGGCGGACCGGCTGGGCGGCGGGGGTTTTGAAGCCGCCCCGGCCCCACCCAGGAAGCGCGCGCGGGGCGGGGGCAGCCCCAGGGGAAGGGCATGGGGGGGCCACCGTCCTCATCTCGCGTGGGCGGGCTCGAGGGGGGTCCCTTCAGGCCTGCGGGAGGGGGCGGGCACCCCGGCTCCGCCCCGCCACCCGGGTGCTGCCTCCTGGCGGCCGAGCTCTACCTAGGCGGGCGCGGCTGGAGTGCCCCGTGGCTTTGGGGATTGGCGAAGGGTTGGTGGGAAAATGAGGACACCGTGAGAAACTGGGGTCACAAGAGAGAAGGCAGAGTGGAGACCTAGGCTGAGGACAGACTGAGGGTCTACGAATAGACTCGAGAGGGGAAGCCTGAGGAAAGTGTCCATGGGAGGATGGGGCAAGATGACATCTCTGACAGATGCAGAGGGGTCCAAGGAGGCTAGTACCCATGAGAACTGCGAACATAACTGCATGCTTTTATTGAGTGCCTCTCACGTGACAAGCAGCATCTGTGACCCACAGACTTTCTACCCCACAGTCCAGACAGCATGGGCCTTCAGGGAGATTCTGGGCTTGTGTCCTAGCAAGGACAGAAGGGCCCTGCCTCGGGTGAAGTCCGGCTTCACAGTCTCCAGAGTCCACGTTCTTGACAGCTATGCCATCCTGTGCTCGAGGGTGCCCAGGGCTGTGGGTGATGACGACTCCTGGAGGCAGGTCCCTCAGCACTCCACACCATAGCGGTCAAAGTGGCGCAGCAGTAGGCCGATGTCGAGGTGCACAGTGCCCCCAGCAGCTGTGTGCAGGCGATAGCGGTCAGCACCACTGTAGATGGTGTCTGCATGCAGCAGCTGAGGTCCGCCCCCCACAAAGGCCCTTGCCAGCTGCTCCTGCCAACTGCCCAGGGGCCTCCATGTGGGGCAGTCCAGCTGGTGGGTACCTGGGCTGCTGGGCACATGACAAAAGCCATAGCCAGCAAGCTGGCATCGGCCAAAGCTATCCTGGGACCACACCTGAAGATGTAGCCGAGGCCAGCCTGCAGAACACAGAGAAAGACTAGATGAGGAGAAGCAGCCTTCTGCCCATGGACCTCCATCTCCTTGAAACCCTGGAGACCTTGGCCCAGTCCTTTTGCGCTGGATTACTGCCTTGGTTTCCTCCCTGGGTTCCCATGCCCTCACCCACTCCCACACAGTAGTCAAGGGGACTTTTATAAATCCATATTACTGGAGATGGAGAGATAGCTCAGCAGTTAAGATCAGGGGCTGCTCTTACAGAGGAACCAGGTTCCGTTCCCAGCAGCCACAAGGAGGCAAACAACCATCCTAAATTCAGTTCCAGGGGATCTATCCGATGCCCTCTGCCGGCTTCCACCAGCACTGCATGCATATAGTGCACTTAAATACATGCAGGCAAAATACTCAGACATAAAATAGAAATAAATAAAGCAAAATTAAAAGCATAAATCCAAGTGGAGTGTGGTGGTGCAGGCCTTAACCCTGGCACTCAGGAGGCAGAGGCATCTCTGTGAGTTCAAGGCCAGCCTGGTCTACATAGTGAGTTCCAGTACAGCTGGGGCTACAGGGAGACCCTGTCTCAAAAAGGCACACAAAGCTGGGGCTACAGGGAGACCCTGTCTCAAAAAGACACACACAAAAAAATAAAGACACACACACACACACACACAGATACAAAGCTGGGGCTACAGGGAGACCCTGTCTCAAAAAAACACACACACACACACACACACACAACAAAACCACAAATCCATGTTACTCTTTTTTTTTTTGTCTTTTCGAGACAGGGTCTCCCTGTATCCCTGTAGTCCCAGCTATCTTGGAGCTCACTCTGTAGACCAGGCTGGCCTTGAACTCACAAAGATCCGCCTGCCTCTGCCTCCCAAGTGCTAGGATTAAAGGCATGCACCACCACGCCCAGCCCACGTTACTCTTTTGCTCAGTACCCTGCCGCAGCTCTCCGGCCCTCAGGATAAAGTCCAGCCACCTCAATATTCAAAGTCCTTCAAGTCTGGCCTTTGCTGACTTCCTTTGTGGTCTTGTTAGTGCCCTGTGAGGGCCCCCCACTGCTCCCCAGCCTCGGGTCAGCACCTTGTCCTTATCCTGGACGCCTTCTGCCATCTCTGCTCATGGACCAGCTCTGTTCACCCCACCGGCTTCGGGGTTTCTTTCTCCCTGGTCCAATCTATCTCTCCCCTTCATTAGGTTTCCAGTGACTTCAGCACAACTCAGCTTCCCAGGCCTGGTAGTTAAAGTGCGTGGAGACCCATCCCCCCTCCACCCTGAGCCTTCTTCAGTGTTAGTCCCTGCCCTAGAAACTGGGGACACAGTGGTGAAAACAGCAGACAAAAATTCCTGCCTTGTGAAGCTGACATCCTAGACAACGACCATAGTAAATAAGTAAATTACAGGGTACGTCAGATGGTGATAACCGCTCTGGAGGAAAATAAAGCCAGGTAGGCTGGGGGTGGGGAGGTAGCTCGAGGAGGAGGGGGAAAAGGAAGTTTTACTAAGAAAGTGACATTTTGGGCTAAGCCAGGTGGTGCACCTGGGAGGTTGAGGCAAAAGGGTCCCTACAAGTTCAGAGCCAGCCTGGTTTACATGAGTTCCAGGACAACCAGGGCTACATAGAACATGTCTCCCTGTGTGTGTGTGTGTGTGTGACATTTTGATGGACAAACTGAGACACTATCTTAAAAAACAACCAGGCCGGGCGTGGTGGCGCACGCCTTTAATCCTAGCATTCAGGAGGCAGAGGCAGGCGGATCTTTGTGAGTTCAAAGCCAGCCTGGTCTACAGAGTGAGTTCCAGGACAGCTGGGCTACAAGGAGACCCTGTCTCAAAAAGACCAAAAAAACAAAAAACCAGAAAGTGACATTTGTGCAAATCTTGAAAGCTGGGAAGGGAGTGGGCCGGCTGGGGATCTAGGGGCCTAGGGATCCCAGCCAAAGGGAACAGCCAGTATGGTACAAAGGCCCTCAAGTGCGAGCTAGCCTGGTGTGGCCAGCGTGGTTAGACCAGGGAGAGATGGGAAGGGGCAGAGCTGATGGCCTCTGCCTACTCGATGCCCGGTAAGACTCTAGCTTTTCTCCTGAGTAAGCTGGGAACCACTGAAAGGCTCTGTGCAGAAGACAGCCAGGAGCAGACTTGGGTGCCCGGCTCTGCTGGCTGCACGGGAGGCGCAGACCCGGGGCTGGGAGCACGGTGGAGTCCCTACTGATGAACCAACTGTCCAGGGAAGACAAGATGGGAGCAAAGGTACGAGGTGGAGGGGTGAGAAGTGGAGGCTAGGCCGTAGTTCAAGTGGCATTTCAGCGCCAACAGGAAGTCTTGGTGGGCAGAATGGGGGACCGAAAAGAGAGAGAGCAAAGATGAAGCCATCATCGGGCTGGGACTGGAGTTGAACAGACAGTTCTGTGTATTATTATTATCATCATTATTATTGGTCTTTTCAAGACAGGGTCTCCCTGTAGCCCCAGCTGGCCTGGAACTCACTCTGTAGACCAGGCTGGCCTTGAACTCACAAAGATCCACCTTCCTCTGCCTCCCAAGTGCTAGGATTAAAGGCATGCGCCACCATGCCCGGCTAACTTGTTTTGTTTGTTTTTTTTTTTTAAATTTTTTTTATTAATTTTATTTATTTCTGTATGTGTATGAATGTACTGCCTGCATGCAAGTCTGTGCACCCGTGTCGTGCAACGCCGCGGAGGTCAGAAGAGGGTCTCAGATTCCCCTGGAGCTGGAGTTCTCCTGGAATTGGAGTTTCAGACGGCTCTCGGCTGCCATGTGTGTGCTAGGGATCGAACCTAGGTCCTCTGTAAGAGCAGTTGGTGCTCTTAACCGCTAGGCCATCTCTCCAGCCCTAACTTGTTTTTTTTATGTGTATGAACGTACTGTCTGCATGCAGGTTGGTGCACCCATGTCGTGCAATGCCGAGGAGGTCAGAAGAGGGTGTCGGACTCCCCTGGAACTGGAGTTAAAGATGGCTTTTAGTCGCCATGTGGGTACTGGGAATCGAACCTGGGTCCTCTGCAAGAGTAGTCAGTGCTCTTAACCACTGAGCCATGTCTCCAGTCCCAGTTCTGTGTCTTATCCTTCAATGCATCATCCAGAGAAGCTGGTAAGGCTGTGTGGAAGCAAAGTCTGACCCATCCATTGCTTGCCTTGACTCTCCAGGGCCTTCGGGAGATGTCTCAGCTCCTTGGCCTGGCAACAGGGGCTCTGCATCCTGTTTCCTGCCACCTCATTCTTCACCACGCTCCTCTCCCACGGTTATCCAACACCCCAGCTCACTCTACTCTGCACCCTCCAGCTCTCTGCCTAGACGACTCTTCTGGTTTCTTCTAGGGCCTGGTCAGCCACTCTGACCCTTCAGAGCAGAGCTTCAACGCCCTGCCCCAGCCGGCCCTGTAACTTCCCAGATGCCTCTTCTGGGTTCCCCTGGCCTCTGAAATCCTCCATCTCAACCCCAGCTACTCTGGGCTGGCCTGCCTGGAGACATAAGTATCTCCTACTTAGAATGGAACCCCTGAAGACACAATAGCAGGATGAGGGGGTAGGCAGCCTGTCTTGATTGGGGATGGTGTCACAAAGCTGAGGCTGGGGAGGAGCAGGTTCTCAGTCAACAGGACTGATATTGCTGAAATACCCAGGCCATTTCCCAGAATCGGCTGCCTTTAAACCAGAAAAGCATTGCTGATATGATACCGTCCTCCTTCAGTACTCACTTCCCCTCTGAGCAGGGCTGCTTCTATGAGGAACAGCAACCCTGACTCACCCCTCCTCTTTAGCCCTCTTCACGCCTCAGCTTTATTAACCTTTACTGGAAGACCACCTCCCTTCCCATCCTAACCCCCCACCTTCCTGTCTTTCCTTTACCCCAACGTCTGTCACATCCCACAGGCCTGGGACTTCTTTTTTTCTTTTTTATTTATTTATTTTTTTTGGTCTTTTCCAGACAGGGTCTCCCTGTAGCCCCAGCTGTCCTGGAACTCACCTTGTAGACCAGGCTGGCCTTGAACTCACAAAGATCCGCCTGTCTCTGCCTCACAAGTGCTAGGATTAAAGGCGTGCGCCACCACGCCCGGCATTTCTTTTTTTATTTTTTATTTTTTTGGTCAGGCCTGGGACTTCTTGTAGCTCACTCAGCTTAGGCCTCAACTCCGTCCCTCTGGAGTAGACTGGGCCAGTAAAGGAACCCACAAGGAAAGGGGGGCAGAGACAGCCATGGTGTCTCTACCCCAACTGCTTCTGGTGTATTGCACCCCCCTCCTATCTTGGTACCCACCTTGGAGGCCTTTGGTAGCGAAGTGCAGGTCAATGGGGTGGGACCAATAAGCCATGTCCCCAACCTGGGGGGTGTCCACCTGTGTTTGGCCCTCCCGAACACCAGACAGGAGCTTCCATGCAGCCCCTGTAATGAGAGCCACAGAGCTGAAGGTGGGTGGCAACCTTCAGGAAGGGGACTCCGCTGTGGCTACAGGAGTGCTACCCTCCAGCATTTAGGCATGGGAGTTACAAAGTTTAGACTCTAGAGCCAAGTGTCTGGGTTCATTTGGATCTCTGCACTATTCAGGAGCAGTGTACACTGAAATCCCAGCACTTGGGAGTTTGAGGTAGGAGGACTTCCATGAGTTTGAGGCTAGGCTGGGCTAGATAGTTTTGGGTCACCATGGGCTATAGTGTGAGTCCCTCTCAAACACGGAATAGATAAACAGAAAGAAGATAAATCCTGGCATTATTTATGTATGTATTTATGTATGTGCAGTGCTGGGGTGGAACTCGGCATTGACTGTGTGTGCTAGGAAAGGGCTCTCCCTCCAGGGGCACATCCTCGGCCCTCCCCTTACCTCTTTCGGTCTGTGCAGAATTAGCTAAGTTACTTTTCTTCTTCCTCCGTCTACCCCATCCATAAAATTAGTGAATAATAATGCAGCCTTGGGTTTAGAGAGATGGCTCAGCAGACAAGAGCACTGGTTACTCTTGCAGGGGACCTGGGTTCCATTCCCAGCACCCACATGGAGACTAACAGCCGTCAGCAGCTCCAGCTCCAGGGGTTCTGACCTCCCTTCTGGCCCCTGTGGGCACCATATGAAATGGGTGCACGTACATGTAGGCAAACACTCATACAGATAAAATATTTTTTAAAACACTCACGTGCATAAAATTTAAATAAATAAATAATGCAACCTCATAATTTTGAGAAGATTCATAGCAAGTGTGGGATATTCAATTTTTGGGGGGTGTTCTGGGTTTTTTTTGGTCTTTTCGAGACAGAGTCTCCCTGTAGCCCCAGCTGTCCTGGAACTCACTCTGTAGACCAGGCTGGCCTTGAACTCACAAAGATCCGCCTGCCTCTGCCTCCCAAGTGCTAGGATTAAAGGCGTACGCCACAACGCCCGGCTGGGGGGGGGTTCTTTTTGAGACAGGGTCTCCCTTTAGTCCCAACTGGCCTGGAGCTTGCGCTGTAGACCAGGCTGCCCTATGAACTCATAGAGATCTGCCTGCCTCTGCCTCCCAAGTGCTGGGATTAAAGGCATGTGCTACCACACCCAGCAAGGGATATTCAAATTTTTAAATTTTATTTATTTTTTTATGTGTATGAATGTACTGTCTGCATGTAGGTTTGTGCACATGTGTCATGCAATGCCGCAGAGGTCAGAACAGGGTGTCAGATTCCCTTAGAACTGGAGTTAAAGACAGTTCTCAGACGCCATGCGGGTGCTGGGAATTGAACCCGGGTCCTCTGCAAGAGCAGTCGGTACTCTTAACTGCTAGGCCATCTCTCCAGCCTTGGGATATTCAATTTTTTTTTTTTTTTTTGGTCTTGAGACAGGGTCTCCCTGTAGCCCCAGCTGTCCTGGAACTCACTCTGTAGAACGGGCTGGCCTTGAACTCACAAAGATCCTCCTGCCTCTGCCTCCCAAGTGCTAGGATTAAAGGCGTGTGCCACCACGCCCAGCTTCAATTTTTAAACATTACTTATTTTTCTTTTTGGCGGGGGCAGTTTTGAGACTAGGTTGCCCTATAGCCCCAGCTGGCTTGGAACTTGATATGTAGACCAGGCTGGCCTAGAGCTCACAGAGATCTACCTGCCTCCGCCTTCCACTGGGATTAAAGGCGTGTGCCACCATGCCTGTCTTAAAGAGTGATGTTGGGCTGGGCGTGGTGGCATATGCCTTTAATCCTAGCACTTGGGAGGCAGAGCAGGCAGATCTTTGTGAGTTCAAGGCCAACCTGGTCTACAGAGCGAGTTCCAGGACAGCTGGGGCTACAGGGAGACCCTGTCTCAAAAAGACAAAAAAAAAAAAAAAAAAGAGTGATGTTGGTGTGGTAATACAGCTCAGTGATAGAGAATGTGCCCTGCCTGAACAAGGCTCTGGATTCTATCCCTAGCCCCTTAAATAAATAAATAAATAAATATTAGCAAATGAACAAAAAGGTTTTTTTTAATGAAAATTTAGGGTTTTTTATTTTTATTTTATCATATGTGTTATGAGTATATGGCTCGCATGTCTGTAAAGTGTCCTTATAGCCTGAAATGCCAAAGGAGGTCAGCAGAGGGAGTCAGATCCCCTGGAACTGGAGTTATGGACAGTTGTTAGCCATAATATGCGTGCTGGGAATAGAACCCAGGTCCTGTACAAGAGCAGTCAGTGCTCTTAACTGCTCAACCATCTTTCTAATCCTGACCTTGAACTTCGACCTCTATCTCCCAAGTGCTGAGATTCTCAGTACTATTTTTTGAGACATAGGTCTCTCTCACTATGTAGCCCAGGATGGTCTCGCTCTCAGAGATCTACCTGCCTCTGCCTCCTGAGTGTGAGAAGAAAGGTATACACTACCATGCTCAGCCCATTACTATACTCATCCACACTTGGAGGCCTAGTTCAAAGGCTAGGAACACCTCAAGAAAAGCACAGTGCCCTTAAGTGAGCGGCAACAAGAACAGGGACCATGTACTGAATGCTCACACCAGATGCCATGCTAAGTGAGGGGTAACAAGAACAGGGACCGTGTACCGAGTGCTCACACCAGATGCTGTGCTAAGTGAGGGGTAACAAGAACGGGGACTGTGTACCGAGTGCTCACACCGGATGCTGTGCTAAGTGAGGGGTAACAAGAACGGGGACTGTGTACCGAGTGCTCACACCGGATGCTGTGCTAAGTGAGGGGTAACAAGAACAGGGACCATGTACCGAGTGCTTACACTGGATCCTGTGCTAAGTGAGGGGTAACAAGAACAGGGACCGTGTACCAAGTGCTCACACCAGATGCTGTGCTAAGTAAGGGGTAACAAGAACAGGGACCGTGTACCAAGTGCTCACACCGGATGCTGTGCTAAGTGAGGGGTAAAAGAACAGGGACCGTGTACCAAGTGCTCACACTGGATGCTGTGCTAAGTGAGGGGTAACAAGAACAGGGACTGTGTACCGAGTGCTCACACCGGATGCTGTGCTAAGTGAGGGCTAATAAGAACAGGGTCTGTGTACTGAGTGCTCGCACTGCATGCTGTGCTAAGTGAGGGTTAACAAGAACAGGGACCATGTACCGAGTGCTCGCACCAGATGGCTGTGCTGTGAGGGGTAACAAGAACAGGGACAGTGAACCGAGTGCTCGCACTGCATGCTGTGCTAAGTGCTCCATACAGCAAATTCACTGAATCCGTTCTTGGGGACTCATTTAAGTTGTGTGCGTGTGCGTGTGTGTGGCGTGTGCGTGTGTGTGTGTGTGTGTGTGTGTGTGTCTGTTTGTATGTGTACTGTGTGCCTGCAGTGCCTCTGGAGGCCAGAAGAGGGCATGAGACCATCTAGAACTGGAGTTATAGGCAGTTATGAAATGCCTGATGCAGATGCTGGGGACTGAACCTGGGTCCTCTGGAAGAGCAGCAACTGAACCATCTTCTCCCAGTTCCCCTGCTCTTTTTTTTTTGGTCTTTTTGAGAAAGGGTCTCCCTGTAGCCCCAGCTGTCCTGGAACTCACTACATAGACCAGACTGGCTGTGAACTCACAGAGATCTGCCTGCCTCTTCCTCCCAAGTGCTGGGAGTAAAGATGTGTACCACTATGCCCAGCCCCCCTGCTCAGTTTTTTGCCCAGAAAAATCCCTATGTAAATCAAGCTGGCCTTGAACTCACAGATACTCACCTGTCTCTGCCTTCTGAGTGCTGGGATTAAAGGCCTGTGCCACTCTGCCTGGCTCTCTGAGACTCTTTACCTACCTCACCCCAGTTTTCTGGCTCCCCCCATAGCCACGAAGCCCCATGTGTAGCCTTGCTCCTGCCCACAGCCCTGCCCCTTGTTTACCCTTCTCTGGCTTCACTGGTTCCATTCCCTTCCTCAGGGCCTTTGCACCTGCTGTTCCATCTGCCTACAAAGCTGTTTGTGGTTGTCCCTGTTTCTGACCTTTTTCATCCTGGGGCTCAACTCCAGTGCCACTTTCACAGAGGGTCTTCCTCTGACCTCTGATCCCACTAGCCCAAACCAGCCGCTATTTATTTTCTTCCTAACAGAATGATAATGCAATCGTTTGTGCTCTTTTCTTGATTCAGGGTCTCTCGAATGTAGCCCAGGCTTGGCCTTGAACTTGCAATCTTCTACCTTAGTCTCCTGAGTGCTAGAATTGCAGATGTTCACCACCACACCCAGCTTTGAGGACTCTGTGTGTGTGTGTGTGTGTGTGTGTGTGTGTGTGTGTTCTATAAAGTCCTGGTCCCATCTCTTTAGGGGCTGTGCGTTCAGAGAGTAGGCTACCCCCAACACAAGACAGAAAGGAGACAGTGTGGTCTGAGTCAGGGGCCATCAGGGAGTCAAGGAAAAAATGTGGAGCCATAGGCTATGGGAGGTGGTTATTGGTTGGAAGCTTAACCAGGCCTGGGCGTGGGGGTGGGGGTAGGTACCTGTGTGGATCCCCCATTTGCAGAAAAGGCTATTTTCAGAGAAACCGGTGGCCCCTATAATCTGCCCGATCACGTGCACTTCAGCCATGGCTCTAGGAGGAAAACAATTCAATCAGAACCCTACAAAGTAAATGTATTATTTCCACGGGTGAGGAAACTGAGGCCCGTGAAGTAACCCACTGACTGACAATGTGACAATGTTGTATTTATTTATTTATTTATTTATTTATTTTGGCTTTTTCGAGACAGGGTCTCTCTTTAGTCCCAGATGGCCTGGAGCTCACTCTGTACACCAGGCTGGCCTTGAACTCACAGAGATCCTCCAGCCTCTGGCTCCCAAGTGCTGGGATTAAAGGCGTGCGCCACCACGCCGGGCTGACAATGTTGTCTTAACCACAACACAAGCCACCTTCTCAAAAAAGTTCAAGAACAAAGGGGAAGGCGCCTTGGGGTGCAGGGGTGGGGATGTGCTGCTTGTGCCTAATTCTGCACTGCCCCTGAGAAAGTGCCGCCCCAGAAGCTTATGGCTCCCATCACTCGGGTAAGGTCCCGCCCCCTGCGTCAAGCTCCAAGGGACGCATGCGTCTTGAATGCGGCTGCTGTAGCCCGACCCCTGGGCGCCGCGCATGCGTTATTCCTACCTCTGCGTATTTAACGGTCAGAAGCGAAGGCGGCTGCGGGATGGTGTCTCATTGACGTGAGCCGTCCCCCTGTCCGCGAGCGCCGGCAGAGCTAGTCTCGCGCCTCGCCCGGACCCTCCCGCCGGAGACAGGGCCGAGGCGCGGTCCTTCCCCGGACACGCTCCCCTTGGGTTCCCGGGTTGTTGCTGGGGCAACAGCAGACTCCGCCTCTGGCCTTGTGCCCGCCCCGCGCGCTGATGATTGGTCCGCGTTCCCTGTAGGGGTGGGGCGTAGCTGTGATAGACGCTTCGTTCGTTTTGGGAGTTCCGCCTCTGGATCAGGGGATGTGTCTGGGCTGCTCCATCTTGATGGACCAACGAAGTTTGAGTGCCAACTGTTTTCTTTTCATACTTTCTTCATTCAATAAGAAAAATCTGTCCATGCTGCGCGCCCCCTTTCAAGAAACAAAAGCACCATTTGCTGTTCAGCAGTACGTGACAGAGGATGAAGCCGGGATCCAGAGGAACTCCCCGCAAGCCATGGTGGGAATCCCTAGGCTTTATAGCTGGCGGGTAAAAACAAAAAACCGGCCGGGCATGGTGGCACATGCCTTTAATCCCAACACTCGGAAGGCAGAGACAGGCAGATCTCTTCTGAGTTCAAGGCTAGTGAGTTCCAAGAGGACAGCTGGAGCTATGGGGAGACCCTGTTCTCCTCAAAAAGACCAAAACAAACAAACAAACAAACACAAAACAGGGTCTCTTTATCTTGATGCGGGAACAGTTGGGGAATCGGTTTCCTTTTTCTTTGCAGTTACCCCAGCAGTCTCAAGTACCGATAAGTCCAACTTCTTCCTGACATGTACCAAGTTTTCTCTAGTGCTGATGCCGGATAGTGGGGCTGGGGTGAGGATAAGAAATGAGGAAGATGAAAAAAAAAAAAAAAGAAATGAGGAAGATGGGGCTGGAGAGGTGGCTCAGTAGTTAAAGCAACATAGTTCGGTTCTCAGCACCCAGGTCAGGTGGCTGTCACTAGTTTCAGGGCATGAGACGTCCTCTTTTGGCCTCTGGGGGAACACGTATACATGTGGCATACACATAATATATTTTTCTAAATTTAA
>VZQC01009816.1:254267-271244 GCA_009823505.1 Rhizomys pruinosus
TTTTTTTTTTTTTTAATTTTTATTTATTTATTTCCGTATGTGTATGAATGTACTGTCTGCATGCAGGTTTGTGCACCCGTGTCGTGCAATGCCTCGGAGGTCAGAAGAGGGCATCGGATTCCCCCTGGAACTGGAGTTCTCCTGGAATTGGAGTTACAGACGGTTCTTAGCCGCCATGTGGGTGCTGGGGATCGAACCCGGGTCCTCTGCAAGAGCAGTCGGTGCTCTTAATCGCGAGGCTATCTCTCCGGCCCCTGTTCTTTTATTTATTTATTTATATATTTATTTATTTATTATTTATTTATTTTGTCTTTTCGAGACAGGGTCTCCATGTAACCCCAGCTGTCCTGGAACTCGCTCTGTAGACCAGGCTGGCTTTGAACTCACAAAGACCCGCCTGCCTCTGCCTCCCAAGTGCTAGGATTAAAGGCGTGCGCCACCACGCCCGGCCTGATGTTCTTCTTCTTATTATTGGACCATGCGGTTTGGGTGAGGGTGGTAGGGTCATTGGGGGCGCCCCATCTTCTGACCAGAAGGTTTGAGCCTGGGCTCAGGGAGGAGAGCTGCATCTTTGGCATCCCCCTCTTGAAGGATGTTGACTTTAGCTTTCAAGGACCCCTCCCCCGGCTCAGCGGAGGGGCGGAGTCTGCAGCGGTGGCCCCGCCCCTGCCCTCCCCTGCGCTGCGGGTCCTGGGCTTGGAGACCCAGGCGTCGCACAGCTCTCAGACCCTGCGCCCGTGGGTCCCAGAGGCCAGATCGCTAGGTTCAGGTCTGGCCAGCTCGGAGCAGGGCAGGGCGGTGTCCTGCCAGGGCCAGGAAGTGGGGCGCGTGGGCGGTGAGGGGAGGAGGTGGGGACATTGCTCCGCCCCCAGGGTCCTGGCGTCGGTGGGGTGGGGGATGGGGGCGAACCTGTGGCCAGGACCTGGGCTCCACTGACGTTTGGAGTGAGCTGAAGGCTTCGGATCTTGGAGCGAGAAGGGTGTTTCTGGTTGAGTGTGAACAGTACGTGTGATGGGCTGGGGGGCGTTAAGAGGAAACGCGGCAGGTCAGTGGGGAGATGGGTGGGTTGTGGGCGAGGTGCAGGCCCCTGCCCGGCTGGGTCAGGTGTGTAGGGGAAGCGATTCGAGCCGGGAAAGCGTGGTGGTGATGGACGGAGGTCTGTGCATGGAGGGGGTGGGGAATGCGTGTTTTCAGGAACTGCGAAGATGAATCAAGGTGGCTCCTGGGTACGTAAAAACGTGATGGGCCTCAGGAGTGTTTTGGGGAGCCGATGTTGTTTGCAGCGAGGGTACAAGGAATCCTTTGGCGGATGACTGTGTTGGGTGGGGGTGGCTTTACGTGGATGAGGTAGGTGACCAGGGCCTAGGTAATTGGGAGTGCCGGCTGTGTGTGTGTGGGGGGGGGCACTAGGGGTGAAGATCTAGGGTCACTGAGGGTGGGGGATGGGTCGTGCATTATAGGAAGGGGTGGAGTATACCAGGGCCTGGATGTTTGGCCAGGGCATGTGAGCCGGGCTGCAGGTGTATGTGTGTGTGGAGGGGGCTCATGGTACAAGCGGCTGTGAAGGCAGTTTACGGTAACCATGCAACAGGTATGTACTTTGTGCCTAAGAGAGAATCCCAGAATTGAGCTGTGTACTGGAGTTACGTCAACCTCTTTTATTCTCTGGGCTTGTTTTCCTGTCTGTACAATGGATCTGAGGGGCTTTGAGCTTACTCATCTCTCCCAAGGAGGAATTTTCAAGGCTCTTTTAGGACTTGAACTTGATATCCGCTCTCTTCAGGAGCCCCCCTGCCACAGTCTGTGCAGACATGGACAGCCCTGGCCTACAGGAGCTGCAGCAGCCGCTGCTGAGGAGCGCAGCCTGTGACCTCCCTGCCTCTGCACTGGGCAAAGCTGACCTGGGCCCCCCTTTCCCAGAGACAGCCTTTGCAGAGCCCCTGAAGGGCTGGCAGTTCCTTCTACCACCTCTTCCTTCTGTGAGCGGCGGCCTGGGGGAGACAGAGCCCCCTGACCTTGAGGTAGGGACATCAGGCTGACAGCTGGGGAAGGGGGGGGGCTCACTTCTCGAATGTGTGGGCTACTTGGGACAGTCATTGTTTTTTCCTGTCTCACTTATGGCTCAGAGTGGCTTCAAATTCACTATAACCTTGAACTCCCCCGATCCTCCTGCCTCCACCTGAATGCTAGGATTGGAGGCATGAATCACACTTGGTTTCCTTCCTCCTTTTACTTTTTGAGACAGGGTCATGTTAAATTTCCCAGGCTGACCTTGAACTCACAGGATTGGAATTTCCTTTTTTGTTTTGGGTCTCACTATGTAGATCTAGGTAGTCTGAACTCACTGTGTAGACCAGGCTGGCCTTGAACTAACAGAGATATGCATGCCTCTGCTGCCTAAGTGCCAGGATTAAAAGTGCTGGGCCACCGCTGGACGTGGTGGCGCACGCCTTTAATCCTAGCACTTGGGAGGCAGAGGCAGGAGGATCTTTGTGAGTTCAAGGCCAGCCTGGTCTACAGAGTGAGTTCCAAGACAGCTGGGGCTACAGGGAGACCCTGTCTCAAAAAGCCCCCCCCCCAAAAAAATAAAAAAAATAAATAAAAGTGCTGGGCCACCACTCCTGACAGCCTTTGAATCTCCCATCCTCCTGATTTGGCCTCCCAGATAGCCAGGGTTACAGGCCTGTACCACCAGACCTGATTCCTGTCACTTTTTCTCAGAAACCATGTAATCCTCCCTATACCACAGCCCCAGCTGTCCTGGAACTCACTCTGTAGACCAGGCTGGCTTTGAACTCACAAAGATCCACCTGCCTCTGCCTCCCGAGTGCTAGGATTAAAGGCGTGCGCCACCACGCCTGGCTCACTGTCTGCTTCTTACAAGTGAGTCACAGACCTGCCCAGATCCAAGGGGAAGGGACTTAAACCACAATTCTTGAGTAAGGAGTATCAAAGTCACAGTATCAAAAGAGCCCTGGGAGCCAGGCATGGTGGTCCATGCCTGTAATCCCAATACTCAGAAGGCTGAAGCAGGATTGTGAGTTTCAGACCAGCTTGGGCTACATACAGAGTTTGAGAACAACCCAGGGAGATACAGTAAGACCTTGTATAAAATTTAGAAAAGCTTGTGGGGTGGAAAACACCCTTCCATGTTTAGTGAGCATCATTTTAGCCCCATGTCTTACACTTCCCAGTGTTGAAGACCTTGAACACTTTACTGTTCCTTTTTGTTGTTTGTGGCTTTTGTGTGTGTGTGTGTGTGTGTGTGTGTGTTTTTTGTCTTTTTGAGACAGGGTCTCCCTATAGCCCCAGCTGTCCTGGAACTCACTGTGTAGACCAGGCTGGCCTTGAACTCACAAAGATCCACCTGCCTCTGCTTCCCAAGTGCTAGGATTAAAGGCATGCACCAGCTTTTGTTTGAGACAGGGTTTCACTGTGTAGCCCCCGCTGGCTTGGAACTCAATATGTAGACCATCCTAGCCTGGTCTTTCTCTTGCAGAGATTTGCCTGTCTCTGTCTCCTGAATGCTGGGACTAATGGTGCACGCCATCATGCCTGGCAAACCCTACTGTCTCTGCAAGTTCACGTTCAGATTGTGTATCCAGTATCTTCTACTGGGCTGGTCATTATGTTTGAAAAAAAGTATTTTTAGGATTTTTTTTTTTTGTATGTAGCACTGGCTGGCCTGGAACTTACTATGTAGACCAGGCTGGCCACAAACTCACAAAAATCCACCTGTCTCTGCCTCCTGAGTGCTGGGATTAAAGGTGTGTGTCACCATGCCCAGCCTTAAATTTTATTTTATTTTTTATTTATTTTTATTTATTTATTTATTTATTTTTTTTTTTGGTCTTTTCGAGACAGGGTCTCCCTGTAGCCCCAGCTGTCCTGGAACTAACTCTGTAGACCAGGCTGGCCTTGAACTCACAAAGATCCGCCTGCCTCTGCCTCCCGAGTGCTAGGATTAAAGGCGTGCGCCACCACGCCCGGCTCTTAAATTTTATCTTAAATCATATGTATGTTTTGTGTATGTACATGGGGAGATGCACACAAGTGCAGAGCCTGCAGAGCCCAGGTGTCAGGTTCCCTGGAGTCTTATGGGTGGTCACAAGCCACCCAACATGCATGCTGAGCTAAATGCTGCTCCTCTGTAAGCGCAGCATTCACTTTTTTTTTTCTTTCTGAGACAGGGTCTCCCTGTAGCCCCAGCTGTCCTGGAACTCGCTCTGTAGACCAGGCTGGGCTTGAACTCACAAAGATCCGCCTGCCTCTGCCTCCAAGTGCTAGGATTAAAGGCGTGCGCCACCACACTCTTAACTGCTCAGCCATCTCTCCAGCCCTTCTTTAAATATTTTTGTCTCTGGGGAAGCCCTGGTTTTGGGGGGCAGTGAATAGAGCAGTGGGCAGGGAAGGTGGGTGGAGACACCCACCAGGCTCTCTTCTGTCCACAGGACACATCATCCAGTGACAGTGACTCAGACTGGGATGGAGGTGGCCGTCTGTCCCCACTTCTACCCCAGGACCACCTTGGCCTGGCAGTCTTCTCGATGCTGTGTTGTTTTTGGCCTGTGGGCATCGCTGCCTTCTGTCTGGCGCAGAAGGTTAGTCTGTGTGTGGGACTAGGAGGGTGCTGGGGTTTAAATTTAAAAAACAAAAAGGAAACTAAACCCAAGAGGAGGCATTCCTAAGAGCTGAAGTCTCTACGTAGAAACATAGGGTCACCTCAAGTTCAATCAAGGCCAGCCCGGGTATACACAGTGGGACCATCTCAAAAGAACCAAACACAGAACAAAGCAGACTGCTGAGGACAGAGCTCAGTTGGTAGAGCACTTCCCAGCATGCATGTAGCCTTGGATTTTATCCCCAGCGGCTGAGAGATGGAAGGAGGAGGACTGTAAGTTCAAGGTTATTCTTGGCTACAAGGGAGTCTGAAAGCAGCCTGGGCTACGTGAGACAAAAAGAGGGCAAGAAACTAGAAGGAAAATGCAGCATACTTCGTGAAGCTGCCAGGGCGGTGATGAAAGGCTGGGCCTCACCCTGAGGAAGCTCCCAAACCTCCCCACAGGTTCACTGTCTCTGTGACCATGAATAACTCCTACCTAGGGGTTATCCCACAAACCGAGTTAGAATAGTGGCCTATCGTAAACACAGCGGCATATAGTAACATGCTGTTGTTAGTCACCCAGCGTCCCTGTTGCCAGTCTGGGCCCAATCCATGGATTTGGAATAGATGACTGAACGGTATGCTGGGCGGGGGAGGAGCCACAGGAAGCAGGGAGGGAGGGGGACACTTTGGTTACCACTGCCACTGCCTCTACAGACCAACAAGGCTTGGGCCAAGGGGGACGTCCAGGGGGCAGGGGCCGCCTCCCGCCGTGCCTTCCTGCTGGGGGTCCTTGCCGTAGGGCTGGGCCTGTGCACGTACGCAGCTGCCCTGGTGACCCTGGCTGCCTACCTTGCCTCCCGAGACCCGCCCTAGTTGCCCCTCCGGCTCCCACTGTGAATGCAGAAGCCAGAGGCCCAGCGCACCCGTGAGCAGAACGGACCAGCCTGGTGCTTTCCCTGATGGAGATGACGACACCATCCAGAAACAACAGCCGGCTGGAGACCCCCTCCCCTTCTTGGCCACCCCTCGCCAGACGGAGGCAATGTGAGAGATTAAACAAGATGCACTGCAGCCAAATTGGAGTCTGTCCTGAGTGTGCTTGCTTGTTTCTAGGGTGGGTAGGTGGCAGTGCCCGAGGGCAAGTAGAGGACCAGCTAGCCTGCCAGACTGTGTGGTTGGCATTGGAGCAAAGAGCTTGAAGTGGAATTAGCCACAGGGTTTTCACACTGGTTAGTAGAGAATTAGAGAACAGGTTTCAAGGGCTTGTTGTGTAACCCTAGATCAGGTGGCTTCTTGAACCTCACTGTCCCATCCACCAAATGGACAAAGGTTTACCTTGGGCTGAGCAGAGTTCTGCTCTGAGCCATCCTACTTCCCTCAGTGATGCCCACAGAGGATTTGAGGAACTCAATTCAGTTGGCCTTAAGCCACTGAAAGGAAGAATATTGTGGCAGAACCGGAGCTGGGACCAGGTTATCCTGCTATTCAGGAGCATCACAAGAACTGGGGATGTAGCTTAGGGGTAGAGGACTTGCCTAGCATGGGCAAGGTCCTGGGTTCAGTGCCAAGTACTATGAGAAGAGGGGGAGACAGCCCGGGTAGCTCAGTGCCTGGAATCCACCAGTGGAGGGCTAGAGGCAGTGCTCATCAGTGTAGGGCTTGCCAAGCATGGCAAGGCCCTTCATTCAAATCCCAGAGCCAACAAAACCAAAAAAGATGACAGGTGCTGGGCATAGTGGCGCATGCCTTTAATCCCAGCACTTGGGAAGTAGAGACAGGTGGACCTCTGAGTTCAAGGCCAGCCTGGTCTACATAGTGAGTTCCAGGCCAGGTGGGGCTACAGGGAGACTGTGTCTCAAAAAGACAAAACAAGAAAAAAGATGTCTGCAGGTTCCAGTGAGGTGCGATGGCCCACTCCACACGCTGGGCTTTGGCTTCCCCTTTTCTTGGAGAGCTGCTAGTTCTGGCAGTGCAAATCCCCCAGGGATTGTGAGTCTTCCTCCCCAACCAAGTCCTTGCTGATTGGTAAAGGATGGATCCTTAAGGAGACCAAGTGCTGATGATGGCAGCCGGCAGGTCCAGTAGACTGCGCTTAGTGCTTATCAGCACACAGGAAGTGCTTGCTGAATGGGGTGGATACCAAGCAGTCCGTAGGCAGCTTGGTCTTAAAGCCCCATGATGGATCTTTTTGGAAAAAAGTACTTTTTCCCACTTAGCATTCCGCGGAGCATCTGTGGAACATCATTTAGAGCCAAAGAAGACCTGTGCATTTCCTTCTGGTAACTGGCTGTGAAGACGGTGCTGGGAGCCACATCTAGCATGTGAAGTAGGCAGCAGACCAGGCCTGCTGATCTAACCCCTGTGTTGTCAGGCTGTGGGACAGTTGGGTTTTTCACAAGAAATCCCCAAGTTCTTGACTGTTGTCCTTTAGTACCCTAGAGTGTGGGAGCACCACCCGAACCCCAGTGACCTGCTTACATGTGGGGAACCCCCAGAATGCTGGCATCTCCTTGGGTTTTGCCTAAACAGCCAGGGCTCTGGGACTTCGGGAGTCTCATGGGCCTTCCGATCCTCTCTAGGCCAGCTGGAGCCATCGCTCGGATGCTGGTTTGTGTGCATGTCACCTTGACATGGGGTTCGCTGTGTAGACAGTGCTCAGCCAGCTTGCTTGTGCCCCAGAGCCTCTATGACGCCTTGTCTATTCCTCCCGGTCTGCCTCTTCTCTTTCCTATTCTCACTAAGCATGGAGCACTGCCTCCTGCCTGGAGCCCTCCCCCATTACCCCAGAGCTCACACCCTTCCTCCTTCAGGATCTCCTCGGTGGTCCCCCTGCCTGTGAAGGCATCCTAATGTACTGAATTTGTCATCTCTAAATTCTTTTTTCTTTTGAGACAGGGTATCATTAGCTAGCCCCTGATAGGCCTAGAATGTGCTATGTAGACCAGGCTGGCCTCAAATTCAGAGATGTGCCTGGGACTAAAGGTGTGGACCGCCATGTCTGGGATTTATTTCTTAAATGAGACAGTCTCATGTAGTCCAGGCTAGCCTCAGTCACTATGTAGACAGTCTCATGTAGCCCAGGCTGGCCTCACAGTCACCATGTAGGGAAGATGATCTTGAACACCTGATCCTCCTGCCGCTAACTCTCAAGTGATGGGATTACAGGCAGGGATCCCACCTCTACTACCATCTGACAAAAGGATGTTTCTTTTGTCCTCTCTCCCCATCACTTCGAGTCTCTTGTTCACTGCCAGCTTCTCAGCACCCAGCAGGCCTGGTAAACAGGCACTTCCCAGATGCCAGGTGGAATGAATGGATTTTGACTCATTCATTCAACACGGGTGAGCCCCCTTTAATGATACCCCGGTGAGGGGGATTTGTGTCCAGGCCTGGATGTCAGACACCAACCCTCTGTCCCTGAGCTTAGTCCCTAGCCCATCACAGGAGTCCTCGCCACTACAGGACCGGAAGCCACGTGGGCACAGAGGAGAGGCTGGGCGCTGGCTTTTGGCACTGGAGGCGGTGGGCGTGGAGGCAGGAGGGGCGCTGCCCTGGCTTGCCTCAGCTCTTGGAGTAGCGCCTCTGCAGAGATTCCCGGTAGAAGCGGAAGACGTGTTGTGAGGCGGCCTGCGCTGCGGCCAGGCACTGCTGCAGCTGAGGAGGGAGATGCCAGTCAGTGCCCAGAGCTACTTCCTGCCCAAATGAGTCCCCAAGTCTGCCATTCGTCCTCCCTCCCGTTACCCCTCACCACTCCAGTGGAGGCGGGTTTCATGTATATTTCCTTTTCTCAGAGAGTACAAAAGTGAGAGATGGACGGAAGGGGGGACGTGCTTGCTATAGCCTAGCTGGCCTGAGCCATCCTGCCCCATCCTTCCAAGTGCTTGGATTACAGGTATGCACTACCACACCTGGTCTTATGTGATGTTAGGAACGGGACCCAGAACCTCCTTCTATCACTGCAACCACACCCTCAATCTTGCTAAACTTGCTCTTTTCAATAAATCACATTTTTCTTTATTTGTGCAAACATGCAAATGGTATGGAGGTCAGAGGACAACTAGTGGAAGTCAATTCCAGAGATCTGGGGCCCTGGGGTTGTCAGGTTTGGTGACAAGCACCTTTACCTGCTAAGCCAACTTGCTAACTCCTAAGTTCTTTCTTAATGAAGAAAAAAAAAGTTAAGAACTTCAATGATCATATTTCAGCAGCAATAGGACTTCGATAAGATTGGAATTCTGACTCCTTGGAAGAGCTCGTAATCAGATTTAGGGAATTAGAGGAACAATTCTTTTACCCCCCCCAATCCTTTTGTTGTTGGTTTTTGTTTAAGACAGTGTCTCAAAACCGGGTATGGCGGTGAACACCTTTAATCCTAGCACTTGGTAGGCAGAGGCAGGAGGATCTTTGTCAGTTCAAGGCCAGCTTGGTGTACAGAGTGAGTTCCAGGACAACTGGGGCTACAGGGAAACACCCTGTCTTGAAAACACACACACACACACACACACACACACACACACACACACACAAAAAAAAAAAAGACAGTGTCTCACTCTGTAGCCTAGGCTGGCCTGGAACTCACTAGGTAGGTCCGGATGGCCTCAAACCAGTGATCCCGCCTTAGCCTGCTGAGTACTGGGGTTACAGGTGAGAGCTGCCATACCAAGCCCCACCCCACACCCTTTTTGAGACGGATATCATCGTGTAGTCCAGGCTGGCCTGGAACTCATGTATGGCACCAGGTTGGCTTCAAACACAGTAGTCCCCCTGCCTCAGCCTCTGAAATGCTGGGATGATGGCTGTGAGCTGCCGTGCCTGGCCCAAATAATCAGACAGGGTCTCCCTGTAGTCCAGCTGGCCTGGAACTCACTCTGTAGATGAGGCTGGCCTTGAACTTTATTACCAAATAGGCTTATATCCACAGGGTCAGAGAAGAAATGGCTTTACTATTTGGCCCAGTTTCCAAACTGCATTCCTTGAAAACCCAGAATTCTAGGTGGCACTGCCCTGAGATGGCAGCTGGGCCCTGCAGGTTTGCCATCTCCTCATTTCAGGCCACACCCCCTTTTCCTGGTCTCACCATTCCACGCTTTTCCTTTAAAATGTCCGACAAACAAGCAGACAGGTGGATCCGTTGAGTCAAGGCCAGCCTGTTGGTGTACTGAGTTGAGCTCCTGGCGCCATTTGGGACTGAAGGGGGACCCTTCTCAAAAAGACCAAAAAATTGTGTCGACGAAAGGGTTTGCTGGCTGCGGATAGGGGGCCAGGGGTTAAGAGTACATTTTCTGCCCAGGCGTGTGGCGCACGCTCTTAATCCTAGCAGCCTTGGGCGAGGCAGAGGCAGTTGTATCTTTTGTGAGTTACTGGCCAGCCTGTCTATAGAGTGAGTTGCCAGGACCGCTGGGACTACAGGGAGGACCCTGTCTTAAAAACAGACAAAAAAAAAAAAACAACAGTACATTATTCAGGCGCGTGTGGCACACGCACTTTAATCCCAGCACTGGGAGGCAAGGCAGGTGGCAGATCTGTGTGAATAAAGGACAGCGCTGGTCTACATAGTGAGGTTCCAGGACAGCTGGACTACAGGGAGACCAAAAAAAAAAAAAAAAAAAAAAAAGACGAGAAAAAAAAAAAAATGTCTTTTTGTTGGAGGGGAGAGAAGAACTGGTCTCCCTGGAGCCACAGCAGGCATATGGAAATTGGCCATTGTGGCCATGGTTGGCCTCAGACTCAGAGATCCACCTGCCTGCGCCTCCTGGGATTAAAAGCATGCACCACCATGCCCAGCAGACCATTCCTAGACAGGGCATATGTACATTTCCCAGCACCCGTGCTGGAGTCTTAGAACCCCCTGTAAGTCCATCTGCAGGAGATGCTCACTTGCACACATCCCCAAACACACACATGAACACACGTAATTAAAACAAAAAAAGCCAGACATGGTGGTGCAATTCTTTCACCCCAGCACTCGGGCAGGGGCAGGCAGAGATCTCTGTGAGATTGAAACCAGCAGTCTACATAGCAAGTTTTGGACTAGCTGGGGCTACAGAAGACCCTGTCTCAACACCCTCTAAAAAACCCCAAAGGTTTCTGTGGTATTGAAAAGTGTGGGGGTGGGGGGGGGGGGGGCTGGGGGGGGGGGGGGGGGGGGGGGGGGGGGGGTGGTCGGGGGGGGACACTATTTTTTTTTTGTCTTTTTTTGGGACAGGGTTTCTCTGTAAGCCTTAGCTGGCCCTGAATTCGATTGAAGACCAGGCTGGCCTTGAAATCACAGAGAATTCTGGCCTGCCTCTGTGTCCCAAAGTCTGGGATTAAAGGTTGCACCATATGTCCAAGTGGTATTGGTTTTTTTTATTTGATATTTTTTTTGGTCTTTTCGAGACAGGGTCTCCTGTAGCCCCAGCTGTCCTGGAACTCACTCTGTAGACCAGGCTGGCCTTGAACTCACAAAGATCCGCCTGCCTCTGCCTCCCAAGTGCTAGGATTAAAGGCGTGCGCCACCACGCCCGGCTGTTTGTTTTTAATACAGGGTCTCATGTATCCCAGGCTGGCCTCACTCCCTGTGTAGCTGCAGATGACCTTGAATTTCTGATTGTCCTCCCTCCACCTCCCAAATCCTGGAGATTACAGGTGTACACCACCACGCCTGCTCTACATGGTGCTGAAGATTAGACCTAGGGCAGTGTGTGTGCTAGACAAGCATTCTACCACCTGAGCCTCTCTGAAGATCAGAGCGAGGGCAGTGTCTGTGCTAGACAAGCATTCTACCACCTGAGCCTCTCTAAGAACCCACACTTTTTTTTTTTAATGGACAGGGATGCAATGAAGGGCTTGCTTCAAATTTTAGACTTTCAGCAGTTGGAACAAGATATTATTTATCAGGGTAGGAGGATGGGAGGAAGTTCCGGGTTTTCCCCCAGCCCCAGTGGTACCTCAGCATTAGAATAGAGTCCCTTGGTGGTGGACATCAGTAGCTTCTGCTCCACACTGTCCAGAGCAAAGGTCAGGATGGCTCGGGCCTCCTAGGACAAGAGGTAGAAGGTAGTGAGGGACCTGGGACCCTTGTCTTTGAATTCCCAGCCAGTTTCAAATGGGGGTTCCTTAGCCTCCAGGCCTCACTTCCCCACAGCCGGGCGCCTACATGTCACCTGTAGCTGTGCATCTATACACTGTCCATCTTCCCTGGATAATGACTATCTACCTCTCCTATGCAGAATTTTTTTTTAAGGTTTTACATATTTGTTGCTGATCCCCTGGAACTGGAGTCACAGATGTTAGCTGCCATGTAGGTGCTGGGAATGGAACCCAAGTCCTCTGCAAAAGCAGCCAGTGTGCTTAATTGCTAAGCCATCTCTCCAGCCCCCAGATTCCTAATTTCTTTTTCTTTGTGTGTGCCAGATGAAAAGGAAGTTTTAATCTATTTTTAAAAGAATTTAAAGCCAACAAAAAAAATTAAAGCAGGTTTGAATTTCTGGCACACTAGAAACAATGAAGTGTCAATTTCTGTACTAAACAGTGGGATTCTGGGGAGCCCTTACCTTTCCTGAATTTCTAATTAATAGAGATGAAAGCTTACTTCCACATTCAGGGGCAGATGCCAGTAAATTCATCCTGGCAGCCCTTGCTAATATTATATTCATCATAAAATGATTTTTTAAAATTTTTTTATTAATTTTATTTCTGTATGTGTATGAATGTACTGTCTGCATGCAAGTTTGTGCACCCGTGTCGTGCAATGCCGCGGAGGTCAGAAGAGGGTGTCGGATTTCCCTGGAACTGGAGTTCTCCTGGAATTGGAGTTTCAGACGGTTCTCAGCCGCCATGTGGGTGCTGGGGATCGAACCCGGGTCCTCTGTAAGAGCGGTCAGCGCTCTTAACCACTAGGCCATCTCTCCAGCCCCCAAATGATCTTTCTTATATCACCTTCCAATCGCTTGGTTTATTTTCATCTTTCATTTTTTTGGTCTGTCAATATAGTGGTAATAGTTCTTCAATGTGTCCTTTAGCAAGATATCATGTATACTAAGTTGTTTCATAGTTGTTTCATTTTCTCATTAACTTGATACTGGTAAACCTTCAGGGTTTTTTTTTTTCAGACCTAATGGCCGTCGACCTTCAGTTTTAAAATATGACTCATGAATTTAGCTGAACATTCACACCGACTTTTTCTTGCTCACCAGATACAGAGCTCAGAAGTAGAATGGACGTGCTCTGGCCATCTGATTGCCTTATGTGGGCATAAAGACAATTTCCTGGCTGTCCTATCAGCTTCTTATGGGTGCATTTAGCACAAGCACAGCTAGGCTCAAAGGATATAGTCCGTGTGTGGCAAGAAAGGAAGCAGCACTTTCCTCCCCAGGCAGCGGCCATGGCGGTACCAAGTGCTAAGTTGTTCTGAATTATCTTCACGCATGCTCAGGTGAACTGTGATACCTTCTGTCTTCCATGTCCTTTCTCACAGGGCTTCTAGTTCTCCATCATTGCCACCAGATTCCTAATTTCAATATGACTAAATCTCCAGGTTAAAAATTTTCAGCGCCATTTGGTAGGACCAACGGATGACCATGGATCAGCTTCTACAGCCTGTCCTGCCACTGTGTGTGAGGCGTAGACCTAGCTTGGACCTCCAGTGTCTTCGCTTAGAGTGGTGTCTTGATTTTTCTAACTTTACATGTGTGCATATACTGGCTGCATGCATGTGAGTGCACTCATATCATCCAATGCCCGTGAGAGACAGAAGAGGGGTCGGATCCCCTGGAACTGGAGTTATGGACAATTGTTAGCTGCCATGTGGGTGCTGGGTACTGAACCTGGGTCCTCTGCAAGGGCGGCTAGTGCTCTTAACCACTGGGCCATGTCTCTAGCCCCAGTTGTACCTGATTTTGTTACCAGTGTTCATCTGAATCCATCAGGGAATGGGGTGATTTCGCTTTACTTTCTTGGCCAGAATTACTTGACTCTGCAAGTCTTGTGACAGTGGTGGGGAGAAACTGAGACAGGACGGTGGACCAAGGAGGAGGTGGAGCTTCTGCACCTTCCCTGTGCCCAGTAGGGGGGCCACAGTGCTGGTCGCTCCCTGCTGCCTCTCCCAGCCCCTTTCCTTCCATGCCCTCCCAGTAAGGTAGGCTCAGAAGCCAGTCAACCATTCCCCACTGCTCCCTGGCCATTAGGTTCTCCCAGCTATCTGAGAGAAGCAGCCTAGTCCTCACCAATGGCAGGAGCTGTATAACAGCCATGGAGGCTCTGAATTTCAGCAGCCAGGACAGAGGCCTGGGGCACATGCAAATTTAGAACCAATTACAATAAAGAAGTACTACATTTGTCTGAAATCTTAATGGTGTTGGAGCCCAGAGGGACCTTTGTTCTTTCAGTTTGGTGTTAAAAGCCAGTAAATTCCTCTTCTGGTCTGTGCAAGTTTGGGTTGGGTTTTTAGCACTTGAAGCTAAATGAGCCCAGATAAAAAGAACAGAGCTGGCCAGATGGGGGCAGGGTGCCGTGCTCCAGACTAGCAGAGAGCAAGGTGGCAGACAGCCCATCAGCAGCTTCAACCTCCACACCTACCTTTTCTTGCTTGGCTGTGGGGTCCAGCAGGAGATTGCCATCAGAGTCCAGGGCACAGGTGACCCCACAGAAGAGAGCTCGCATGGGCACACCTGCATCCACCAGTGCCATGCAGGCAGCATTCAGACAGCAGGCCAAGAGCTGAGCATCAGAGTGCTTAAGGAGAGCGTCCTCTGCCGGACTGACCAGAACACATCCAGGCTTCCCTTCCCCTCACTGCTGATACCTGTGGCAGACATCACTGACTGATCACAGAGTAGCATTGTGGCAGGATAGGTAAGTGATTCTGGGATCAAGTCACTGTTGCTACGGGATTCTGCCATGACTTATCTCTGAGTCTCCACTCCCAAATATGTTAGGATCATGACAGGCATAGTAAAAGATGTACACTAAAATATGAACCAAGTATCTCTGTGAAAGGCGGTCAGAAAGATGTGCTGTGAGGAGCAAATAGACTTAATGCGTAATATGTGAGGTGCTCCGAGCAGGGGCCGGCATACAGGGTTTGCAATTCCTTTTCTTTTTTTTTAGTTTTTTCCTTTTTTTTTTTTTTTTTTTTTTTTTTCCTTCCTTCTTTTATTTTCTTATTTGTTATTTTTTTCCTTGTTTTTTTATTAATTTTATTTATTTCTGTATGTGTATGAATGTACTGTCTGTGTACAGGTTTGTGCACCCGTGTCGTGCAATGCCGCGGAGGTCAGAAGTGGGTGTCGGATTCCCCTGGAACTGGAGTTCTCCTGGAATGGAGTCCCAGTCGGCTCTCGGCCGCCATGTGGGTGCTGGGGATCAAATCCCGGTCCTCTGTAAGAGCGGTTGGTGCTCTTAACCGCTAATCTCTCCAGCCCCCAGGGTCTCCCTTTTAGTACCAGCTGTCCTGGAGCTCGCTCTGTAGAAGAGGCTGGCCTTGAACTCACAGAGATCCACCCACCTCTACCTCCCGAGTGCTGGGATTAAAGGTGAGCGCCACCACGCCCGGCTTCTTTCTTTCTTTTAATTAACTTATCTCTTTCCCTGTGTGTGTATATGTGCGTGTGTGCTCTCCCCTTGCACCATGTCACTCCTGGGGATCACACTCGGTCATCAGGCTTACTGGCAGGGACCTGCACCCACTGGGCCACTTCACTTGCCCTGCCTGCCTGCCACCTCTACGAGATGCTGCCTGGCACATGGTTGGCAGTTTCTGGGTGGCAGAGGATGTGTTACAGGGCCAGCAGTAGGTGGGGCGAGGGGGTTCTAGAACACCTAGAGGATCTGGGAAAGGATACGGAGCCAGCGTCGCTGACCACCTGCAGCACCACAGTGATGGAGGTCCGTGGGTGCAGGGCGCCCAGCACCACCGCCTCACACGTGTTCCTGATCAGCCGCTCCCGGCTCTTCTCTGCCACACCTGGAGAGATGAGGTGCATCGTTAGGATCTTCCCTTCCACCTGCTCATCTTTCTCTGCTCTGTTAACCCTCAGGAAGTAGCTGGGATGTCATATGTCCGAGGAGGAAGCAGGCAGGCCCTGAAACTGTGCCTAATCCAGCACCTGCTGCAGCCAGCCTTGGCCAGGGGTCCACCAGCCTGCCACCCTGGGGAGGAATACCCAGAAGTCCCCACGGCTTACCAAGTTACAGCTCATACTCATTCCTGTCCTGCAGCCCTGTCCCAGAGGGAGGCAGAGGGGAGAAAGAATTGGAGACAGAGGCAGTGAGTTGGAGAAAACAGAAATACCCGAGAGGCAGCTAGGTCTGTAATCCTAGCACTGGAGAAGCCAAGGCAGGAGGCTCACAAATTTGAGGCCAGCCTGGGCTACAAAGAGAGTTGACCCAGTGTGGTGGCACATACCTTTAATCCCAGATCTCAGGAGGAGAGACAATCCTGGCCTACATAGCAAGTTCCAAGCCAAATCTCTCAACTATCATCAGCAAATCTTCCTCAGGCAACGGAGGGTGAACACAAACAGCCACAGCATAGAGAGTAAGTCTGCAGACTGTGGGTGCCTGGACAGGGCTAACATATTAAATCCGACCCACCCAGGGCTTGGGGACCATTTCTAAAGATGGGGAAGGAAGTCTGTAAGAGGCGGGGGAGGAGGTGCACGACCAGAGTCTTACAGGCTCCTGGGAACCTGCTCATATGAACCTACAGCAATAGTGTCAGCATGCTCAAGAGCAGAGCAAACTCAATCAGACACAAACGCAGCATAGAATTGGGGAAATGGGCAGCAGGCCCTAACTTTAGCCAAAGAAGAATGACCGACAGCTGATTACTGCTGGGTGGGAGAATTGATCTTTAAGGGAGAGACTCTATATGGGTTGACTAGACCCCAGTGGATGAACCTGCACTGGGGGACAGCTGGGTGCAGTAACTTGCACTGGCGGACGGCTGGATGCAGTAACTTGCGCTGGGGGACAGCTGGGTGCACTAACTTGTGCTGGGGGACACCTGGGTGCACTAACTTGCACTGGGGGACGGATGGGTGCAGTAACTTGTGCTGGGGGACACTGGGGTGTACTAGCACTGGATGCTGGGTGAACTAACGTGCACTGAGGGAGGCTGGGGTGCACTAACTTGACTCAACAGGCCTTAACATATTATCACGAAATGTACGAAACCTGGGGGGCGGAGGACACAGGATGGTACAAATGGGAGAGTAGGTATGAGGATGATTAAGATGTTTTGTATGAAATGCACAAAAACTCAGTAAAAAATACATTTTAGCTGGGCATGGTGGCGCACGCCTTTAATCCTAGCACTCGGGAGGCAGAGGCAGGCGGATCTTTGTGAGTTCAAAGCCAGCCTGGTCTAGAGTGAGTTCCAGGACAGCTGG